>JACEIK010002492.1:69070-94015 GCA_018107945.1 Datura stramonium
CTCAAAATCCATAAATTTCAACTCAAGTCCAACCCCTCTCCATGAGTCACTTGATGACTCGTGGTCATCTTGATGGGTCACATGATGACTAATTCTGTGACTTGGTGTAGAAAATTCCGTTTTCTCCGTTTCAACTCCCGGGTATGATCTTAGGGCTTTTTGGGATTAACAATTTCTTCTCCTTGGGAACATTTGTCCTCGAGCATTGAAAATCATACAGAAAAGAAGAACAATGCAATCATCATACTCAAATACTGATCATATAAGCTAAAAACTAACGGAATGACTAACTCCAATTTAAACCACATGACTGAACTGAATTTTCGAACCAAACATACATCCATTTACATGAAAGTAACTGAGGTACATGAGTTGAACATGAAACTGAATAGAGTATTAAGGAGGAAACTGATACGTTAAGCTAAAACTGAGCAGGAAGAGAATAAATGCAGATATTTAGCCATCATATCGGCTTTGGCTTCTCATGTAGCTTCCTCAACATGCTGATTCCTCCACAAAATCTTAACTGAAGATACTTCTTTATTCCTTAGCTTACGAACCTGCCGATCCAATATCTCCACTGGAACCTCTTCATAACTAAGGATGTCTTTCACACCGACACTATCCACCGGAACAACTAGAGCTGGATCACCCAAACACTTCTTTAAGAGCGGTATATGGAAAACAGGATGAACGGAAGCTAATTCTGAAGGAAACTCCAATTCATATGCCACCTTGCCAACCCGTTTCACAATCCGGTACAGGACAACATAACGAGGGCTGAGTTTCCCTTTCTTTCTGAAACCTCATCTCTCCCTTCATGGGAGATACCTTTAGAAACACTCAATCGTAGACTTCAAACTCAAGTTCTCTCCTTCTCACATCCGCATAGGACTTTTGGCAACTCTGAGTTGTTCTCAATCTGTCCCTTATGAGCTGAAGTTTTTCTGTGGCCTCATGGATTGAATCTGGGCCTATTATCGCAGCTTCACCAACTTCAATAGGTGATCTACACCTCCGCCATAGAGAGCCTCAAACGAAGCCATCTGAATGATGGAATGATAGTTGTTGTTATATGCAAACTCAATGAGAGGCAAGTTCTCATCCCAACTACCCTTGAAGTCAATCACACATGCTCTCAACATGTCCTTAAGAGTCTGGATATTCCACTCCGCCTGACCATCATTTTGCGGATGAAATGTTGTACTGAGCTTGGCTTGAGTAAGTTCCTTTTGAAACGATCTCTAAAATTGAGAGGTAAACTGAGTACCTCTATCTGATATAATGGACAAGGTCATTCCATGCAACCACACTAGCTCTCGAACGTATAGTTTGGCATAATCCTCCACTGAATTAGTGTTTTTGACCGATAGAAAATGGGCGGCTTTGGTCAACCTATCCACGACCACCCAAATGGAGTCATACCGTCGACGAGTGCGAGACAGACCTGTGATGAAGTCCATATTAATCTCCTCCCACTTCCAAGTAGGGATACTGATGTCCCGAAGCACACCTCCCGGTCTTTGATGCTCAACCTTTACTTGCTGACAATTTGGACACTTAGCTATAAATTATGCGATGTCCTTCTTCATGCCATTCCACCAATAGGCTTCCCATAGGTCACAGTACATCTTGTGGAACCTGGATGTATGGAGTATGTGGAACTATGAGCCTCATGCAATATCCGATCTCTCAAATCATCAACATCCGGAACACACAAGTGACCCTGGTATCGAAGCACACCATCTCCCCCTTTGGAGAAGACATCTACCTTCTGATTCTGAACGGCTTCCTTCAACTTTACCAAAATGGGATCCTCATCTTGTCTAGCTTTCACATCAGTCACCAAGGATGATTTTGACCCATTCTGAATTATAAAACCGCCATCAGTCGAGTCAACCAAATGAACTCCCAACCGTGCAAGCCAATGCACATCCTTCACCAGCTCCTTCTTCCCCTCATCTACATGGGACACACTGTCCATAGAAAGCCTACTAAGAGAATCTACTACTACATTAGCCTTGCCCGGGTGGTATGAACACTCATATCATAATTTTTTAGTAGCTCCAACCACCTCATTTGGCGTAGATTTAGATCATTCTGAGTAAACACATATTGTAGGCTCTTGTGGTCCATAAAAACATCTACATGGACCCCGTACAAATAGTGTCTCCAAATCTTCAAGGCAAATACCACCGCTGCCAATTCAAGAACATGGGTTGGGTAATTCTTTTCATAAAACTTCAACTTCCTGGAAGCGTATGCTATGACTTACCATGCTGCATCAACACACAACCAAGACCGATCCTTGAAGCATCACAATATACCACAAACCCATTAGTACCCTCGGGTCAGGTTAACACCGGTGCTGAGGTAAGTCGAGTTTTCAACTCCTGAAAGCTCCTATCACAAGTCTCCGACCATTGGAATTTCACTTTCTTTTGGGTCAATTTGGTCAATGGCGCTGCAATAGATGAAAACCCCTCAACAAATCTTCGATAATAACCCGCTAAGCCCAAGAAGCTCCTGATATCTGAAGGATTCACCGCTCTAGTCCAATTCTTTGCCACTTCTATCTTTTGAGAGTCCACCTTTATACCCTCACTTGACACCACATGATCCAAAAACGCCACTGAGTTCAACCAAAACTTGCACTTGCTGAATTTAGCATATAATTGGCAATCCTTGAGGGTCTGTAGTACCACCCTTAGATGAGTGGCATGCTCCTGCTCGCTCCGAGAGTATATCAAGATGTCGTCTATTAACACAATCATGAACATATCCAAGTATGTATTGAACACCCTGTTCATCAAATTCGTAAAAGCTGCAGGAGCATTCGTTAGTCCAAAAGACATAACTACAAACTCGTAATGACCATACCACGTCCTGAAGGCTGTCTTCGGGATGTCACTCTCCCGAACCCTTAGATGATGGTATTTGAATCGGAGATCAATCTTCGAAAAGCACTTAGCACCCTGAAGCTGGTAAAACAAATCATCAATTCTGGGGAGTGGATACCTATTCTTGATGGTGACCTTGTTCAATTGCCGGCAATCAATACACATACGAAGAGAACCATCTTTCTTTCGAACAAAGAGAACTGGTGCACCCCATGGGGATTTGCTCGATCTGATGAAACCCTTGTCTAACAGGTCTTTCAACTGCTCCTTCAACTCCTTTAACTCGGCCGAGGCCACTTTGTAAGGAGGAATATATATAGGTTGCGTATTGGAAAGAAGGTCAATACCAAAATAAATCTCTCGCTCAGGAGGAATTCCCAGTAAATCACTCTGGGAAGACTTCTATATTCTCACCTATTATTGGGACTGATTGGATTGTCGGGGTCTCAGACGTAGCATCCTTAACCCTAACTAGATGGTACACACAACCCTTAGAGATCATCTTTCTGGCCTTAAGGTAGGAAATGAAATGACCTACAGGCACAACTGAACTACCCTTCCACTCTAGGACTGGCTTACCCAGAAATTTGAACTCTACTGCCCGAGTTCTATTTTTAACTAAGGCATAGCATGCAAACAACCAATTCATGCCGAAAATAATATCAAAATCGATCATGGCTAACTCTACTAAATCTACTGAGGTGACTTTTTAAAAGACTGTGACCAGGCAATCTCTATACACCCATCTAGCTACAACTAAATCACCCATCGGAGTAGAGACTAAGAAGGGTTCTGAAAAGATTTCGGGACTGACTCCAAAAGAACTAGCCACATAGGGAATCACAAAAGACAAAGTAGCCCCCTAGATCTAACGAAGCATATACATCAAGGTGGAAAACTCGTAACATTTTGGTAACCACATCCGGTGAAGTATCTTGCTCCTGGCGGGAGGCAACGACATAAAACCTATTCTAACACTGGCCGCCACCTCCACTGGTGGATGCACCCTACTGGGCTGGGCGTGCTGGTGCTGCTGCTGATCTGGTAGTTTGAGCATGAACTCTACCATCTCCCTGTCTAGCTAAGGGACACTCTCGGCGCATGTGGTCGGATCTACCGCACCCATAATAGATATCTGATCCCAACAAGCACTATCCTATATGACTCTTTCTATACTTGCAGACCGAAAAGGTGCGCTCTGTCTGCATGCTCCTCTGGTCCCTCGAACCTAAGGCCTTGCTCCTATGGTCACCTCTGGATCTGGATGGGACACTAACTAATGATGGCGCTGGAGCTAATGACCTATGATGCCACTGCTGGTGATGTCCGCCTCCTGATCTCTGTGAGAGCCTATAACTGTCTGTCCTGGCCCTCTTGGCCTCTCTCTCTCTCTCTCAGATGCACCGCCTCCATCTGCTGGTGTGCAAAACTATCCGGGGAAAGTCAAAATCCCGATGAAACATGGTGATTCTACAATCCTTTTCCAGGTAATTCGCCACTCCATGTACAAATCTGCTTACCCGAGCCCTCTGATCAGCCACTAGCTCTGGGGCATACCTGGACAAACGGGTGAACTCCAAAGCACACTCCTGGATTATCATATTTCCTTGCTTCAGATTCACGAACTCTGCTGCTTTGATCTCCCTCATCTCATGAGGGAAGAACCGATCTAGAAATGCAATGTGAAACTCCTCCCAACTGACGAGACCTACTCCCACCGCCTTACTATCCTTCCACTGTTTGAATCAAATGTGTGCGACCCCCTTCAAATGATATGAGGACAAATCAGCACACTCCTCCCAAGTCACCCCTATAATCTGGGTGATCTTCAAAATCTCCTAAATAAACTCACGTGGATCCTCATCCACCTTCGATCCAAAGAACTTGGGAGGGTTCATACTCAGAAAGTCTCTAACCCTTGCTGCCACTGCATTCCCGTTCTTTGGGACATGCGCGACCGCCTGCTGATTGACCTAGCGGTTAGGGCATGGGCTAACATCTAGATGGCTTCCCTAAACTCTGCGTGGGCAACCGACTCAGGTATGTGCTCCGCATGGACTGGTGGGGCCTATTGGTGCTCGCCCCCATTTCCACCCTCGTGGCCATTTTTGTTTCATTTCTTTTGCCATTGACTCTGCGGGGAGGCATGATTCTGTAAATGTGTATAGCACGAGTTAGAAGAATAGAGAGACATTTCACTACACGACATAGATTATGAAAGAAGGGAACATTTCCAAAATATCTAGTAGCCTCTTCATCATAAGTGTGGCGCACTTCACACCCATGAAAAAGACTCTACTTAACGCGGCTTTCAGACATCCTAGGACACTTAAAAATCTATTGCTCTGATAAAGTTTGTCATGACCCGAATATCGGGATAATTGAGCCCCGAGAGACTCCAAGTCGACCCATGGCATAAACATACATCTAACTCAATCAATGAAAGCGGAAGATTTATCATGCTAAACATAGCTGAAGTCTAAACATAACATAACATCAGAACTAGAATTTACATCATACATGACAAGCTTAATACTCCGCAAAGTCTGAAAACCTCTAACATATCTGATGGATTGATGGGACAACACTCTCAACTAACCCGATAAGTCTGAAAGGAAATACAACAACTATGGATACTAAATGTCCTGGGAAGATGAGGATTCACAAATGCTAGCTGGATAGGTTAGATTGGGAAAACAGGGACTAAGGATGTTGCTGAAAAAGATCCCTCGGACCTGTATCATGAGACGATACAACATAAAGTATGCAGTCAGTACGTGAAATGTACCGAGTATGCAAGGTAAGTAAAACAGACAGTTAAAAATACATGAAAACTCATGACAGTAGGACAATATGATCATAACATAAATATGATAATGCAAACGTAAGGCTCAAGGTTTTCAAAACATTCATAAATCATTCATAATCATGATCGTAAGAGGAAATCTTTATTAAACATAACTTGATCCAAAGTATATAATCATAACTATACATAATCATGAGGAACAGTGGGAGGACTCTTCATAACCGACACCATCATGGTAGAGCCTTACGTGATGCCCCAATTATCTCACTCAAGTGGACAGAGTCGTCCCAGGCTTGCCAGGCAAGGGATGTGCAGTATGTAATATCACGAAGAGCGGATCCATTAATATTGGAATATATATAAATAAACCTATGGTGGAACGTAGTTCTGAGATACTGGCGTAGTCCTTTGAACGCTGGGCTACTCGGTGCTAGACACTGCTCCCAAAAATATGCACATTAGGATCGTATAGTAATCGTAACATCATTCATGAAATTCATGGCCAAATAAATAACATCATCATTGATACCCATTTAAAATACATGTTTAGCCATGAACAAGGGCCCATGAATTGGCCAAAAGTCATAAATTCGTAAATCATGAAACCCATGCATACTTGTAAAACATGTATATACTTGATATCTTATAAATCCATGGTAAGTACTTGAGAGAAATCATATTATAATACATAAATCATAATGGGTTAATGAACATCAAAAATCAAAATAGAATCATAACTTGACTTTCATAAATCATGCATAATTGGGAATAGTTTGTAGAGTTTTAAATCCATAAGTTTATAATTTGAAATAGTCGTAAATCCGCCCATGACTTGTAAAACATGAATTTATACATGAGATGGATTAACCCATAGATAGATCATAAGTATTTCATAAGAATTGGGATAAGACCCGATAGAATTATCAATAGAATTTCATGAATTAGAGAGAAGTTGGGCATGAGCATGAACAATTTCACCCATTCATAACCCTACATACCTGAGAGAATCTGATTCTACAACTCCTCTGATTGCCCAAGGAAGAATTGAGCAAAACTTGAAAGAAATTGAGCTTGATCACTTCTCTAGACTTCTACACTTGCATGCATGAATAGGGATAGCTTAGAATGAAGTTATTCCTCTTAAAACTCACTATTCATAGCTTAAAATGACATAGTTTAGGCCTTAGGATCATAGGAATTATGGAAAAGCCCTTAATAAACTCATAAAGAAAAATAGACTGTCAGTCCCAACGAGGGACTGGATGGGTGGTTACAACTGGGCATGAGTTTTGGCCACTAGTCGTCAAGTGCACTGCCAAAACTTCAACTAGGGCTCACCACGGGGAACGTAACAGGTCGTTACTGGTGAACACGACTTGTGGTCACCTCTCGTCCTCTACACTGCCAGAAATACCGGAGGGATCACCACGGGTGACACCACGACTCGTGGTGCTCCCAACGAGTCACGGTGAGGACCCGTTAGGTTCACTATCCCAAACTTCCTCTTCCTTCAGTCATCCCTGACCACGACTGACTTAAGTCGTGGTCATGCCCATGGTCACTCAAAAACCAGAAATTTCAACTCAAGTCCAACCCCTCTCCACGAGTCACTTATCGACTCGTAGTCATCCTGATGGGTCACAGGACGACTCGTTCTATGACCTGGTGTAGAAAATCTTGTTTCTCTATTTCAACTCTCGGGTCTGATCTTAGAGCTTTCGGGGTATAACACCCAGCAACTCACATTAGTAGATGGCTTTCATACATAGACTCAGACATTTAGTATTGTTTTTCAGATGTATGAACTTTTTATCAAATTAACTTTCTTAAATGATTTTATTATTTAAAGCTTCCACATATGTTTACTCAGTTTACCAGTATTATGATAGACCATGGGTTGGCTTGGGGTCACTTTTGACTCCATGTATCGTATTTCATTCAGGGTATAGACTTGGGTCGTGATAGAACATGCAAAAGTCTTAAGTTGAGGGTGTTGATATGCTGTGAATTTACAACACTTTTGATGCTTAAAACTTATAAAATATGCTTGGTCTTAGGTGTGTTTATACAGATATGATGCGCTTTTACTTTATTTTTAGGAATTGGAGTTGAAATGTGCAAAAGAAGAGAAAAGAGTGTTGAAAATGGTGAAATTGCAGACCTTGGTACGAGTTGTACCTTGGAAGTATGAGTCGTACTTTTGAAGTACGAGTCGTACATAGCATCCGTGATAAAATTCAGTGGAATTGCATAAGGCACTAGCCATGTATGACTCTTGGTACGAGTCGTACCATAGCAGTCATAGAAAATTATAGAAATATTGCACTTGTTTGAGCTCATGGTACGAATGGAAGATACGAGTCGAGATGACCACATAAGACACACACCAAAGAGCCATGGTGAATTTTAGAGAAAATGTGATTTGTAGATCCTAGGGCATGAGGCAGTCACGAGTCGTGATATCAAGGTACACGTTGTACTGCAACACTCTTGAAAATATTCAGTGGATGCGCAACTTCATAAGATCAGACAATGACAAGCATTATACGACTCGTAAGAGCATTGTACAAGTCATACCAACTTCCAAGACTTAACCAAATTCAAGACTCATGAGCATTGTACGATAGGAAGCTATTACTCGTAGTTCATGGTACGAGTCGTAAGATCAGGCAGCGGCAGTTAAATTAGTTTCCCTGTTAATTTAGGAAAAAGTTTTAATTATTTGTATAAATATTTTTCTAGGTTAATTTTTAGAAAGTCAAATCCTACTTCAACTAGAAAAAGGAGTTACAAATCCCAACTACACTCCATGAAGGAACAAGGAAGGCTTACTCTATTATTATAAATACCTATTATTTCTATGCAATAGAGTAGAAAAAAATTAGAGAAGAGGAGAGAAGGACAGAATTGAGTTAGTAGACGTGTGAATAGTTATTTTTGTGAATTTAAATCAAGTTTTGAGGAGCAATTCTTCGGATCAAATTCTTGATTTCCTACATTGTTCTTGAGGTTGTTCTTTGATAATAAAATTTGATTTCCTTCCAATTGTTGTTGTAAGTATTTAGTTATGTGTTTGTCTATGAATGTGAATTACAATCTTACAACCATGAGAGACTAAAACCTCCACAACTAGGGGTTGTGGGAACCATGGTGGATTAACAAATTAGGGTTGTACAAAAGTGATTAGAAACCAATGCGAAAAGCTTGTATTGTATTTTCTTCATGTTTAAACCTTTCTTAACAGTGTACAACGTTAGGACTTTCCCGAATTTTTTACTTGCTCGAACCTAGAGCAGTAGAGATTTAGAAAAGAGAATTACAACAAAGCCTTGATCTTTACGAACATTGTATTAACTTGAGCTATGGTCGCATGATAGTTAAATTTTGAACATATTGATAACGGTTTGTTTGAAATCGCTCATGACACCTGACCCGGTGATTGAGTATAGTCATCCAATAGGGATGAACCAGTCATTTGGATGAACCCTAGTTATCAGTTCTACAAGTAAGCATTGAGATTGATCACGTGTGTATACCCAAAGTAATTATGAACCCATGGGGAAAATAGTTGTTTTCAAATCTTAATTTAAATCAAAATTATAATCCTTGCTTTAACATTGTTTTCTTGAAACCCCCAATTTGGAGATAACTCACCAACAAGTTCACTTACCGGCATTAGTCTAGATCTTACCCTATTCCCTGTGGGTTCGACCCCGACTGTAATTCCCCAGAAACTCAAAGACTAGACCGGGGTGTTAAAATGGAGAAAATTGGAAAATCTACACCAGGTCACAGAATGAGTCATTCTGTGACCCGTGGGATGTGACCACGAGTCGTTAAGTGAATCGTGGTGGGGAATTTGGACTTAGTTGAAAATTTTGGGTAGGGGGTAACCACGGGTGTGACCATGAGTCGTGGTCAACACCATGAGTCATGGGGTGGCCCATGGTCAGGAGTTGACGGGGGAGTTGGGTAGTCAGGCAGTGCCTGACGGGTCCTCATCATGACTCGTTTGGGACACCACGAGTCATGGTGTCATCCGTGGTGACCAGTGTAAGAGAGTAGGCAGTGCACTCGACGACTAGGACCATGAGTCATGGTCATTGGCCACGACACGTTAGGTCTCTCGTGGGGACTGTCGATCAGTTTTCCCCTGCGAGTTTTTCAAGGGTCTTTCAGTAATTTTCTATCCTCCTAGACTCTAAATTACATCGTTTTAAGCATATTTTCAGACTATTATAGGGGTTAAATGGTTCCCTTCCTCGTTTTCCCCATTTAGACTTTCAGAAAACAACATATGATTTCTCTTGGAGCTTTTCAGAGAAAGAACTAGGGAAGCCCATTTCTCCTTGGTTTCTCAAGGAAACTTTTCGGGCTTCTTCACCAGGTATGTGGGAATTCAACAAGGGAATAGTTCTTCCCTTTTGCCCCCAAAATCCTTCTTTGTTTTCTCTATCAGTTCTAGCCCTGAGATTTTCGAATGTGATGAAATTATCTGCCAGACCTCGCTTAAATCATGTGAAATACCATTTATGTTAACTGTTAATGTTTTTCCACCAGTTTTAACTATGTTGTTGCGTATTCCTGTAACGTGAAATCTAGCCATAGTCTTGAATATAGAGAAACCAGAATCTTGTGACAGTGTTTACATATTGAATTTTTGCTTGATTTTACCAGTGTTGGAAACTCCCATGTTGTTGATTGTATTTAAAATCAGTCAGACTATTGTCAGTTTGATTTCAGGCAAAATTCTAGAATATCCAGTGTTAGTTAGAAATGTCAGCTGATCAATTTGACTGCAGAAATTCCGGAGGTGTCAGTAGTACCTCCCAGTTATCAAAATCAGATTCAGAACTCAGTTTTAGTGGTTCACTAGGTGGTCATGACACTTTTAGATAAGAAGCTCTGACTAGCCTTAGGACCCTAGTTATAGATTACAACTTGTTCTTTAGACGGTTACGACACTTCTAGATAAGAAGCTTTGACTAGTCTTAGAACCCAATTCCAAAATCTAGTCCGATAAGACTCTCAGGGTGCTTCCAGATAGGTATTCCTGACTAGTATTGGGCCCTAGTTTTGAGCTATCAGCTTAGTATTCAGTCTAGGACTATCCAGTGGGAGCAAGACTTAGCACCGAGAAGACTGGGGTTTCAGCGCACCCGGGTTCCCAGAACTACGTTTCCACCGTAGGTTACAGTTTCTTTTTGGCCTCATGGCCCCAGATTTGTGATCACCTGGGTCATGCCTTTATACCTTGGCAAGGTATATTGGGTCCTACCGATGGGGTGTATACGTCGGACTCCACGTCTAGCTCATGTGGTTATACATCTGTTATAGACTCTCCCACTAGTCAGATCATTTCAGTTTCATATTTGTCAGTTCAGATCAGTTTAGTTCCGTATCTAAGATTTAGGGCATGTCCTTGACCATCCAATAGGATCTTTTAGGCCATCTCAGTTATTCAGTTCAGTAGCTCCAGTTGGTCATTGCATGTCTTTTCAGTTCAGTACTTTTATTTCTTGTGTATGGTTTCTCTCACTTACTCGGTACATTCAAAGTACTGATGTATACTTTTATGCTGTATCATTTTATGATACAGCTGCAGGATCTCAGTCTCAGTCTCGCTAGCCGATCGCTCTCAGAAGACTTCAGCAATTCTAAGTGTGAGTCTTCATGTTTCGAGGATGAAGATTATTTTACTCAGTTTTTATTTCTTCTATTTAGGTTAGGAGTTAGCTGGAGGCTTGTCCTAGCAACTCATCAGTTGTAGTGGCTTTCAGACGCAGATTTGGCTTTTCAGACTTGTAGTTTTGTTCAAATATTTTCAAGGATTATGAATCAACTTCATTCTTTTAAATGCTTATATTGTTGCTTTAAACTTTCATCGTATATACTTATATGTTACTCAGAATGCCAGTGTATGATAGACCAGGGGTTGACTTGGGGTTACTTGTGACTCTAAGTACTGTGTCCCATCCAAGGTGTAAGCTCGAGGCATGACTCCGAGCTCTTATTTAGGTTCTTTATTGACAACGACTTCTTCATACTTTGTTAGGAAGTGTGAGTTTGAGCGTTATCACAGATCGATCTATTAAGCGCCCCGTAGGGATACTTGTTGATGTGTTGGTTAAAGTGGAAGGATTCATCCTTCTAGCGGACTTTGTTGTGTTGGATTGTGATGTGTACCTTGAAGTACCTATTATCTTAGGGTGCCCATTCTTGGTCATGGGGCATGCACTAGTGGATGTCGAGCTAGGAGAGCTCAAATTTCGAGTCGATGGTGATGAGGTTATATTTAATGTACACCAGCCAATGAAACCACCAGATGAGTGTAAGTAGGTAGCTGTGATTAATGATAGAAATAAGTAGGTGGATGTTCTTTATAAGGAGGTCGAACCTCTGGATGATTGCTAAATTATGAGGTGAAATCGTCGTGCCGCGACGTTAAATCAAACACTTCTTGGGAGGCAACTCAAGTGTCTAAAATTCCTTTTTACTTTACATTTTTGTTGTTTTTGTTGTTGTAGGATGTTGGATTGCAAAAAAAGTTGAATGAAGCAGAGTGGAGCATATGCGTTGGACCTGCGAAATGCAGGTCCCAACTTGTAGAATGCAGGTGATGCACAAACATAGTCCAAGATACTTAGGAAAATGATGAGCACCTGCACCTCATCTGCGAACCGCAGTCAAGTACTTGCGGAACGTAGGTGCAGCGTAGGTCAAAAGTAGAAACTTGGAACAAAAACATTCAAAAGTAGGAGATCTGTGTTGCATCTATGAAATGCAGATGCGGACCTGCGGCATGCATGTGTAACACAGGCCCTAAGCAGTACACTGGAAAGTCTGAGGCACACCTGTATTAGACTTGCAATTTGCAGATCCCCATCTGCGGTAGCAGGTCCAGCGCAGGTGCAAATATGAAGAATTTTAAAAGTTGACCAACCCAGCCTAGGTCCAACCCATGACTTTTCAACTCCTTCCCCACTTTCCAAAACCCCATTTTTCTGCACCACTACCCCATTTTCTCCATTACTTTACTCCCAACTACCACCATTTACTCCAAACCTAACCTTTTCACCTTCTTCCTTCCTTTAAAATTCACCACTTCTTCCATTTTCTACCATCACAAAATCTCTCACCATAAAAGAAAAGCTTGGGTTGGCTACTACTTTTTCCATTTTGTGATGATCTTAGAGTTTCAACTTCTCCCTTTTATTCACTCTATTTTAGTATGCTTCTTAGTTTCCACTTCTCTTTCTCTCTGTGTGATGATATGTATAGAAAAAGAGCATGATAGTTTTCATTTTTTCCTTATCCATTTTTCACCATTTCCCCAATGTGTGTTTCCATGTCTATATTGAAACTAATTTCTTGTGGATATTATTGGGGGGTTTCGAAATTGTGCAATGGGTAGAAATGCTTGTTTCATGTGATTTTATAGGGTTGATGCAATATAGTTCCATGAAATTAAAGTTGGGAATGAAATCTGAGTAGCCCAATTGCTTGAGATGACTGATTCTTCCCAATGATAAATTGGGTAACATCCTTCTTAAGGGAAAATCATCATTTCTTCTTATTTTCTTGAGAATATAGATGAAAATATAGCCATTATTGTGAGTATTTTGGGTTGTTGAAATTGATGAATGTTGGTAGGAATGGTATCTTGATGATTCCCGATGATAGATGGGGCAACGTCCTTCATAAGAGAAGTCGTTGAGTCGTAGTGGTAAAAAATGATGTTGATATTTGGACTATATTTTGTGGGGGGAAGTCTGAGTACCCATTAGATTTTGAAATTGTTCTCACTTGTTTGAAATATGAATTAGAAACATTTGAGTTGAAGATGAGGCATTGTTGAGCAACTGCGTGCCGCAAATCTTGCTCTGCAGAACACAGGTATAGTAATGGGCTTCAGGCTCGTTACCTCACACCTGCATTCCACTTGCGTACCGCAGATCTCCATCTGTGAAATGTAGATGTAACACAGATGCTAGTGCCAGATCCAAGTGATTATGCCTTACATCTGTGCCTCATCTGTGTGCTGCAGGTTTGCACCCGTGAAACACAGATGAAACACAAAGGTTGACAGTGCAATCTTTGATGCTTCATTTTATTTGCAATCTAATTTCTTTTCCTTTTTCTTTCCTTAGTCTAGTGTAGATATTTGATTTTATTTTATTTAATAAAAATAAAAAAAAGAGTGTGATTTATGTTGTGGCATTCACATTGCTTTGCAGGACAATAACTTCATCCAGGCGCCAAGACAAAGGGAAGGCCACAGCCTCCTCCAAAAGGAAAGGAAAGGGCAAGGCCCATAAAATTTCAGGTCCCTGCCGACAGAGAGGATAAAATCCGGCTCTTTATGGAAGACATGAATACTTACTTCATTAAATACCAGAACCGATCAATCACACTAGAAAAACGCTTCAACTTAGCTGGACTAGGTCAAGAATTTCCCAACATCAACAAGTAGTTTGTTGAAAGAGAGTGGCACCCTTTCTTGGATTCTCTAACTGGCTATTATCCTTACCTGGTGGTAGAATTCTATGCCTCCTATCAAGTGAAGCAAGATTCGATGAAACATATATAGAGGGTAGATGAGTTCTCAAATCTGCCATCCGTTATGATCTAGGGAGTAGAGGTGGACATCATCACGGATACCATTAATTCTATCTATTAGGAAGAACTAATTACCCCAGGATCGAGTTTGCAAAGAAGATTGCTACCAAGGGCATCAACTCCGACGGGTGCTTGCCAATATTGCAATGAGGCAACCAATGAGGGCCACCTTGGGTGGTGAAATTGCATGACAAGATATCTAGTTTGAAGCCAAATTATGGCTAGACTTGATATGTTGCCTCCTCATGCCATCTAAGAATGACCAGAGGATGCATGTGGAGGCTTCCATATTGATAGCATGCATCATGTCGGGGGTGCATTTAAACA
The DNA here is from genome assembly GCA_018107945.1 of Datura stramonium. Taxonomy (NCBI): domain Eukaryota; kingdom Viridiplantae; phylum Streptophyta; class Magnoliopsida; order Solanales; family Solanaceae; genus Datura; species Datura stramonium. The sequence goes on from JACEIK010002492.1 coordinate 83,723, forward strand.
TCGGTGAAGTAGTTTCCACACAAATGAAAAGAAAGTCAAGGAAACCGGCTCTCTCCATGCCCTTTCTAGTTCTAATCAGCCAGTTATGTGCTAGATCATGGGTCCCATACTTTGTTGATGACATTGTGAGCTCCACTATTGGAGTTATTGACATTGATAGAAAGAGGGACACAGATACTCCCAAGAGTAAGAGGAAGAGAATGCAACCCTAGGATTCCCTTGAGGAGACAAGGGCACACGATATTGAGAGTGCCCCCTTGACACAAGACCTCAATGATCCCACTCCCTCAGGACATGCTTCTAAGGAGGTTCCACCATCAGGGTCTTCGCCACCACCGTCATCTTCTAGACTAAGGGGGATACAAAAGTTGGCTAATATGAACTATTCCTATGAGAATCAATTAACAAAGTTGGATAAGAACCTACCATCCTTAATCCAACAAACAGTCAAAATGCGATGAAGGACGTATTTAACATCTTAAACAAGTTTTGCTCTCGAGTCAACATAATTGAGGGCGCAGTCTCATCTCTCCAGGCTGATGTAAGAGAACTTAAGAGAAAGCCCCACTGTCAGGAATTGATCTAAGCTTTCTAGATAAAGTTATGGCTACCCCACACACAGCTCGAGGCCCAATTGACAACATTCTTGGAGAGTTGGGAGAGGATGAGGAGGTTGAGCATGTTGAGGATGACGGAGACGTTGTAGGCCCTAGTGGCGAGACTGAGGCTGATGATGATGTAGAGGAGTAGTTAGTGCGGCGAGTTCTCATTTCCCTTATTCTCTACTTGATAACATTGGGGACAACGTTTATGTTTTAGTTGGGGGTGGGATGTGCCTTTTTGGTAGTTGATGTTATTGCCCTTATCGAGCTTATTTTGATTGTTTGGATGTTCTGGCCACTTTTGGCATTGTTATTTAAATTATGTTTTAATAAATGAATGCCGGTGTAATTCCTGTTTTGATTGGATTTAAATTGTTAACCCTTACCGGGCTGAATTTGTCTTGTTTTGATAATGTGAGTTGTCATTACCGGGTTAGTCTTACACTTCAACTGTCTAACTACCCGCACATAACAATTGCCTTTATAGATAGTAGATAGTAAATAAACTCTGAGGGTTTTCTTCATACTACGATTCTTTTCCAAGGAGCAAATTTTTTTAAATTTATTTTTGGTGTCGAACCAAGTGAAATTTCCCTATGATAGGTTGAGAGGCGGCTTTCTTAAGAAAAAATGTCCAGTTTAGTTTATCCTTTTGAGTCCATGTTGCACTTATTTTGAGCGGTACCACAAAAAAATTAGGTGGCATAGCAAAGTAAATTTTTAGATGAAAGGGGCACATGAATTTGAAAATAAAAAGAGTATTCATGATATACACATTCTTTATTTGACTTTTTGATTCACAAAATGAGTGTACAAAACTCGAATTAGCTTATCAAAAGTCATTCCTTTGAATTTATTATGATAATATTTGAACTCTTTGGAGTGTGATTCCTTGTGAGGTAAGGTTTTTTCTTAATTCTTGGATATGCATATCGTCTATAACTTTTCCAGATATGATTTAACGCAAAATCATAGATGTAGCTGAACTTTAGGAAATGACCTTAGGCTCTTTTTGGATAGCCACTTCACCGCAAAATGACCTCCATGAACATTGAATCTTGTTAACCAATTTTGAGCCTTAGGCCCTTTTTACTTGGAAATCGCATTACAAGCCTTATATCCTTTTTAATCCTCAACTTTGACACCCATTCCTCTCTAATTGCTAGTAATTAAAGAAAATGGGTGTTCGAAGCCCATGACTTGGGGAAGAATAAGAAAATAAAATATGATGTAGGCAAAAGTCTAAGTTTGGGGGTATGCCCGAAAAAGAAACAAAAAGAATGAGCTTCAATGTGAGGTAGCACCAATTGCTTAATGTAAAAAACAAAGTAGCTGGTTGGAAAACCTTTTCAAATGGAGAAAGAAATGGATTGAGTGGTTCTATCTCTTATTTAGAAGAGGTTTGTTGAATAAATAGAAGGTGTTGAAAGGATGGCTCTTTTGGAAAAATTTGGATGGTGAAAAAGGAAAGATAAGATGGGGTTGACTCACTATGTGTTTGTAGAATGTTTGAATTATGTCAAAAAGGCATTAGGAAGGTTCTAGTCACTAGAACTAAAAGTTGTCTTACCCTTATCCCTAATCTCCATTATAACCCTCAAGTACTTAGTGATTCCGAGTGTAACAACTCTACATTATGGAAAGTTACATGAAGGGCAAGCCTATGGTTTGATGTGTGTGCGCTTGAATATCATTGAGAGAGTAAATTTCTTTGCATCATTTTACAATCCCTATGTGTGGATTGCATGTATGTAAGTTGGATTCTCTCTTTGGTGAATGACATCACTTCCTTGGAGTAAATGCTAAAATTGTGCTTTCAATTTAGAGGTATGAATGCAATAAGTTGTACAGTGAACCTCTAGGCAAACCTTAAATGTTGACCGTCAATGACTTAAGATGCTTGGTGATCCTGATTTTATTGAAGATGCCCCTTATTTTGAATTGAAAGAATGAAAGTGATACTTGTCATATGCTTGTGGTGATACCAATCAAATGTGCGCAACTGTTTGAGTCTTTTTAATTTTTGAGTCTGTGTGATTTTGGAGTTGTCTTAAGTTTTAGTGATCTTATGTGAAGCTCTTATGATGTGATATATTGAAGTCAATTCTACTTGTAAGTGAATGTTTTGCTTGAGGACAAACAATAGTTCAAATCTGGGGGTTTGATGAGTTGGTAATTTACCAACTCATTTGTCTCTTAAGCATGAGCTATTGCTTCGTTTTCACACAAATTAGGAAGGTTTTATGCATTTTCTCTCATTTTGTGCCTGTATTTAACTTAAACAAAGAAAAAGGAAAGAATTGAACTAAAAGGGATCTGTTGGAAGCAAAAAGAGGACATGCTCACCGCATATGGGCACCTGTGAAATGCAGGTGCAACGCAGATAAAATTGGAAGATGAGCTATATTGGACCTGCGAACTGCAGATTGGTATCTGTGAAATGCAGGTGCTACCCCAGCTGACACACCGAGGGCACTACCTAAGCCTGCTGAAGGAACTGCAAGCCACAAATGGGCACCTACGAAACACAGGTGCCTTGTAATTGACCCGGATGCTGACAAGGGAAACATCATCTAGTTTTGGCACAAATGTACCTGAAAAGCTTTCAAGAACAATTTTGAAAAGTTGTACAAAAAGGAATTTACAGATTTTTACCATAATTGTACATTCACACATATGTCATATTGATTTTATAGAGAGAAGTTCATAGAGATAGAAAGTAGGGTATAATTACTTTTTCTTCTTCTTCAATTTTCATTGGGTAAGAACTCCATTTTTGCAGACTTTAAGCTTGAAATTAATTATTTAATATGATGAATTTGGAGAAATTCCTTATGGGTATAATTTCTCTCTCTTTACTTATGAGTAGCTAAATTTCTTGCTAGGGGTGTGTCTGCATGATGGACGTTTAGATTTGATTGGTGTTGATGAATTGTTTTAGATTTGAGTAGTAAACATGGATCTATTGTTTCCTCCAAGTTTTAATTCAATAGTTGATGGTTGAAAACATTGATTCAATTTTTTTATCTTGCTTTTGCTTGAAAGAGAGAAGTAAGGTTTCAGTGAGGATTCAATAGTGAGGAATGGGATATGTAATGCTTGGGCTGAGCTAGAGATAGTCAATACTCATATTCATACTCCATTAAAGGGTTAAGGCTAGAGATAGCTTAATCCTTCCTCAAGCTTTGTTGATTGGCTTTGGGGTTTGAGAAAACCCAAGGTAAACACATATTTTTTTCCAGAAACATAGGGTAGAATAATCAACGTTCTCCATGACCTAATCCCATCTAAGGCACTTCTATCAACCCCTATCAAGTCAATGCCCCATCAATTGCACATCCCTTGTAGCTCTTATTTATTGCAATAAGTGGCTTGCCCCCTGCTTTGTTTTATCATTTAAAATTAATACTTGCTTTCTTTTTCCCCCCAACATTTATACTATGTTTTCTAGACTTGATGCTAGCTAGTTTGAGTTAATTTACAACTTTTGGATCATATCTCCTCAATCTCTATGGAATTCGACCCCAACACTCGTTGGGAATTTATTTTTTAACAGTGATTGAAGCCACCTCCTTTAAAAGGGAGAGTTGTATTGAGCATTTATCAGTTATGTGTCCTTAAATAGCATACCCTTGTAGCGAAATCTCTATTTTTGTCGTTGTTGTTGTACTTGTTATCGTTTCATTGTTTAGGAAATAGGGTTCTGTAGTTGTTTGACTTTTATCTAACAATTGAGAAAGTTATTGTAGCAACTTCAACACTAATTTGAATAAATCAAATAGTTGATATGGTTAGTGCAATAAATTGTTCCAAACAAGTAATGAAGCTATTTGAAGTGTTGCAATAACCTAGAATTATTCCAGCAATTGTTCCAATAACTTTAACAATTATTTGATTTTATCCAATAAGATCTAAAGTTGTTGCAACAACTTCTTTAGTTTTTGGAACAAAATTAAACAATTGTTGATATTGTTATAACAACTCAGAAATACCTAAACAATTATAGCAATAGATTCATAATTTTTTGCAAGAACCTCAACAATTGTTGACTTTATCAAACAATTGCTAAAGTTGCTGCAACAACTCATTGTGTTGTTGGAAAAAGAATTAATATTTAGTTGTAAAACCTCAAAAATCCTAAGGCTACCCCCTAGATTTAAAACTTGAATATGCAGAAAACTGGGAAAAATCCCTTAGTACGAGTCACAGTACGACTCGTGATAAGGTGGTACGAGTCGTACTAGGACTTGTGAGATGAGGTTTTAGAGGGACATCATAAATTGTTTAGTAAACCATGGGTGATTAATACGAGTCGTACCATGATTCATGATACGGGTCCGGGGAGACAGACAAGAGGTGGCAAGGAAATCATGACTGCATGTCACAATTAGTACCACCATGGTACAGATCATACTAACCGGTCATGAGATGAGTTTCAGAGAAGTGATCAGAAATCTTTGGGAAACCACGAATCGTGGTATGACATATGGTGTGATTGTACGGATCGTAATAGGCTTCCGTGAGATGAACTTCAGAGAATGGTTTAGAGAAGGGTCCCTAGATATAAGTGTCAGTGCAGATAGTATGATCTTGGTATGACTTGTAGGTTGGGTCGTACCACTGGACGGGCAGAATGGTTACCCAGGGGAATTTTTGTAAAATTTTAAGCTTTCAACTCTTAAACTACCTCGTATGGGGATATTTTAGAGGGAGATTAAGAGGGGGTTAGTCGATATTCTCCTTTCATTTTGTCCTAACATTCTAAAAGTCATTGTAAGAACTCAGACAGGCTCTTCTAGGCAAGAACTAGGGCTCCTACTTCATCTCAGAATTTCAAGCTTCTTCTCTAAGATTTCTTCTTCAGGTATGTGGGTATTTAGCAAAGGTATTCCTTTCACCCTTGTTCCCCAAGTATTTTTCAGAAACTCTCATCATTTTATCCCTATAAAAATCATGAGTTAGGGTTCCTAGACATATTATGATTTTCCTTGCATTTTAATAATTCTTCCAGTTTTCCATGACTAATATTATGTGAAACTCATGTGTTGGCTTCAATCATATGTATTCATTCCTAACCCTAGTTTTAGCATGATTCTTAGGTTTAACCTTGCATGATTTAAAGGCTGGTCTAAATTGCTATTTTCGTATTGGTTATTATCTGAGCATAATTTTTTTCATGTATGCTTAACTAAAGTTAAAATTTTTAGATTTTGACTATACTTAGTATTTTCCAGCAAGGTCATTTTATCAGTTTATTGCTTATCAGTCTATTAGTACTTTTCAGTAAATTCAGTTGTCAGATTCTTTAAGCTCTCAGGACACTTCCAGATAAGAAAATTTGGGTTAGCCTTAGAACATTATTTTGAGCTAATCAATTTAGTTAGTTATATTTATAATTCAGTTGGGAGTAGTATTTAGCACCGAGTGGACCGGAGTTTCAGCACACCCCGTTCCCAGAACTACGTACCACCATATGTCTTTAGCAGGAATTGGAATCAGTTTAGTGATCACATAGCCATGCCTTTATACCCTGGCAAGGTATATTAGGTCTTGTCGATGGGGCGTATATATTGAACTCCACGTCTAGTTCATGTAGTTATATGTCGGTTAACAGGAACTTCCACAGTATAGTACAGTCCAGTCATATATTTCAGGATATGTTTATGACCCTTAATCAGTTTTAATAGCTTTACAGTATTTTCAGATTTCAGACTGTTTTCAGCATTGATGCTTTCAGACAGGGTCATTCCATATTATTTCAGTGGTTTTACTTATACTTTCTTATTAGCATGATTATGTTTTAAATTGCATAACTTCACATACCCAATACATTTAAAGTACTGATGCATACTCCCTATGGTATATCGTTTTAAGATATAGGCTCAGGCACTTAGGCTCATCAGCGTGGTTAGTCTCCATCAGATCCTGTCTAGCAGTATTCCAATGGTGAGTCCTCATCTCTTGAGGGCCAGAACATTTCTTTCTATTGTAGTAGTATGGTTTCAGTTTTCAAATTTTAGAGTTAGCTAGGGGTTTGTACCAACAACTCATTAGATCTCTTAGAAGGCTTTCAGACAAGATGTAGTAGTTTCAGATATAACTCTTGATGTCTTTGAAACTTCAGTATCTTATCAGATATTCTTTTACTTATAAATTTTTTTTAGTATGCAACAACTTCTGCTTAATATTATCTTACAATAGTTCAATCATATTAGAGATATGCTATGCCATGGGTTATCCTGGAGCCATTCATGATTCTAGGCACCGTGTGGCATCCAAGATGTAGACTTAGATTGTGATATTAGTGTACTTGTTTGATCAACTAGACTGAGCTTGCTCATGTTCTCATGCTTCACACAAACCCAAGCTAGGAAGCTTGAAAGCCATATCATATCATATGGATTTAGAAACAATAGTTTTTTCCCTATTTATTTTGAATATGTAAATTAATTGATTTTGTTTATCTCCTTTGTTATAGATAAAATGACTCAAAAAAGAGTAATAAGTATCGATAGAAAAATAAAAACTAATAAATTCATAAGATCTTGGACACAATCACAAAACAAAGAAGAATCGAATAGCTTACTAGTAGTGCTTGCTGACCAAGTAGGAGTCATAGCTGTAAGTGAGGCAGCTTCAAGTCAAAGGAATAATGATAAGGCTTACAAACCAAAGAAGCCTCTCAGGTAGAAGCCCAAACAAGGCCTGATAAATCTACACAAAGAGGAGGCGCAAATGAAGATAATTTTTTTAATCATAGTAAGGATAAATCTTCTCAGCAAGAAAGTAAAAGTGAACATGAAGATGATGAAGTTCAAGATGGTTCTGCTGATCATTGGAAAGATAAGTCTTCCTAAAAAGGAACTAAATAGAAGATAATGAAAATGTAGATGGACGTGGAGATGATGAAGATAAAGATGGAGATAGTTATGATGATGATGATGTGGTGATCATAATGATAAAATCACAATAACTAAACTATTGAAGTTTGCTTGTGAACAAAGAAGAAAATAAGTAAATGATTTGAAGGTCCAGTCTTCTACTATTGAGGCATCTAGTAGTGGCAGTAACTCAAATAAACCTTTCTTGATACAGTCATTAAAACTACCACACTTGATGATTACAGTTTGAAGATATTAATGGAATTTTAGAAAGATTTGGATGGTGATATTGTTGTGAGGTCAAATGGCAGGACCTTTAATGAGTTTAGGAACATCCTTAGGAAGCAAATATTAGAGTGTTTATTTGAAACTATTTGTTTTAGGAAGTTTCTATACCTTCTTGATGAAATCATTGCACGATTTCAAATGACTATGGTGTACAGTCTTTTTCAATGCAGGACTGTGTGCAACAAAAGAGATGAGATTTACATAAATTACTGTGGCATGCTAGTTTATTTTGGGAGTCCGCCATTATGACTGGGTGATATGTTCTTCTCCTCGAGCCTCTAAGGACAGGAAGACGTCTATAACTAATGTTAATGAATTGGTTGAATTCATGGGCAAGAGCTATAAGGAGAAGAATTTTATTATCTATCTGCAATTTAAATCAGTCACAAAAAGTACCAAGTAGTCACTACGCTAAGCTTGATTTGTGCACATCATTCTTCATGCAAGAGATGTAGTTAAGAATATTTCATCTGATTAGGTTAGACTCTGAGTGGACCATGAGGCATTCAATTCTTATTCATGGGGGCGAAAAAGCTTCAACCTCACTGTTGAGTATATTGAGGGAGTTGAAGCCAACTGTAAAGACCATCAACCTCTATGGCTCCTTACGGGCTTTCATGATAAACTTTATTCAATGTTTTTTTATTTCATTTTTTATTTTGATCCTCTATGACATTATTTTATCTAGATTTAGGCATTTAAAGTTATTCCTCATCTCTGACATCAAGTTAAGAACTTCTCAAAAGAAGTGTCTTTTCCATGGATCCTTAGATGTCTGGTTGCGAAGAATAATAAAGTCATTCATGTTGATCTATTTAACTCCCCTAGGGATGCAGTAAACCTCATGACACATTATATACTCCAGAATGAATTTTGATAAGTTGAGTATTGTGTGAATCTACTGCCACGGCCTCTTTATCTGTTGTAACAGCTGCAATAACTGTTGAGTAGCTATTACAACAAATTTGGAGTTATTGCAGCTTTGTATTGTGTTTAATTAGTTTTAGAAGTCACTTGAATGCTTCTTTGGCACTCGAAATTGTCCTTAAGACAAATCTCCACGGTCAACTCATCAACAAACTTTGAGAGGAATTGACTTTGAATCGGAAGTTATTGATTCATCAACGAAAGATAGTATTACAACTCACTATATCCTATTAAGATGATTCCTTATTAATATGAACACTATCTTTTAACTATAGTTCATATGGTTAAGGAAACATCTTAATGGAACATAGTGAATATCAGTATTATCTTTCGGCTAATGTATCTTCATGTTTTGATTAAAAGTCAATTTATTTCAAAGATGGACGATGAGTTAATTGTGTAGATTTTCTCTTGGCAGCATTGAATTTAAAAAAGGATTCAAGTAGCTATTATTTCAAGTTGTCATAAGTTCTTCCTAGAATTATTTTTTAGGAACAAGATTTGAACTTGTTATAATAAATTCTACATTTAGAAGTTGATTGAGCAGCTTAAGTAGTAGTTGCATTTATTTGTTATGGTGAAATGTATTGTGATAAGTTAGATATTGTGAATTTGCTGCCACAACCTCTACATCTGCTGCAATAGCTACAATAATTATTAAAAATAATCTAACAAATTATGTAGTTGTTGCAATAGATCCAGAATTTTTACAGTGGTGACTTGTGTTTATTCAATTTTAAAAGTTAGTTGGATGCATCTTTGACATTCGGGACTATCCCTATGACAAATATCTATGGTCGACCCATCAACCAAATTTTAATGAACTGACTTTCAATAAAAAGTTATTGATTCTCAACGAAAGCTACTGATGAATCCACAAGTTTTCATTGAAAGTCAATTTATTTTGGAGTTGGTTGTTGAGTCGACTGTGTAGATTCCCTTGGTAGAACTGAATGCCAAAAAGGCTCCAAGTAGCTACTTTTCCAAATTGTCAAAAGTTCTTTCTAGAATTAGTTTCTAGGAACAAGATCTGAATCTATTATAATAAATTCTACATTTAGAAGTTATTTGAGGAAATTAAGCCATTGCTACATTTTTTATTCATAAAACAAGTTTATGCATATGTTGCAGCAACTACTTTAATCAGTTGTTGCTTTTCATAATTTAGCATCATTTTAATATATCTACTTTTGACACATAAATTATGCACCCCTAGATTGTTCCTAAAAAAATAAAGTTGGAGATGAAATTTTTTGTCTGATTTGATTCCTTGAAATCTTGGCCCAATATACAGATTGATAATTTAAAAATAGATTTGATCAGAGTGATAGCCATCTAAAGAGATCAGTTCGGTGATATTGAGGGTGATGCTATTAGCACTGAAAAGGATGATGTTGCTTCTAAAGTAATAAATAAAATTGAGATAAATAGTATGTTTGGTGCAAGAAGAATGGATGAAGATTATTCAAAGTTGTTGTGGTTGTGATAGTGTTGGTGGAGATGTTGATGATTATACTCCAATTGGTAAGGACGTTGGATGTCCTCAAGATTCTCCATACACGTTGCATAGATATTCAGCTGTTGGTATTGATACC
>JACEIK010002492.1:104318-146641 GCA_018107945.1 Datura stramonium
ATCTCATACTTAAGTTTTTGGGAGAAAAAATATTGAACTGGGCAGATTTTTGGGCCAATATTTTTGCAACACAATTACGTTTAAAAAATGGGCCTGCAACTCTTTTCTAAAACCAACAGATTGAAAAAAATTGGGCCTAATTCCCTGCAAACAAATTATCCTGGAACAAGCTTAGGCCAACAGCCCATTTTTTAATAGATTTCTTTTATTTGAGCCTAGTGTTTGGACTAACATATTTAGGCTTCAAATTATTTTGTTCTAGTAGTTCGCCTGAAAAGAAAGCACTGATTAATGTTAAAACACAGTATTAGTTCTTAGAACAAAAAGTTCATCTATTCTTTTGAAAAATCAAGTAATCTTAAAGTAAATCCTATAAATAAAATCTAACATTTTAAAAAGGGGATGGATGGATTATTTACTACAAGATTATAAATATGTACATATTCACGTAAAACACATATAAGGTTAGTGAATAAAACCACATAAAAGACGGAAACTAAAATATTGGGCTCCTAAACGAGCTCAATTCCTAATATTTGACTCCGAGCATTGCGAAGGTCCTACAGTTATTGGCCTATAGACCAAAATCGAGTCTCAAAGAGAGAACTCCAGCTCTGATTGATGCCATGAAAAAGAAAAATAGTAAAGGACTAGAGACCACTTAACCAGTTCAAGCAAATATATAAAGAAAAGAGTTAGCTCAACATAGCCTTCAAAATCCAAGAAGGTGTTAATAATTCTTAAGTGAACAAAATCTCTCTAATTACTCATATTCCCCCAGAGTCTATCAAAATAGCAAGCATACTATAAGACAAGTTTGAAAATCCAAGTCTCAATCTAACAAAATAGGCATACTATAAGACAGATCATAAAACTCAAGCCCCAAACAAACAAAATAACCTTTCATTTTATTTTGGATAAGTAACATTTGTTTCAAGGGAGGGGGAGACTTGCAACTAGAAAACTAAATTAATTTGCAGGAATGCTTATTGAAACCCAAAACTTGCAACAAAACTAAAATAGCCTAAAATATTAACCAATATCCCTTAGTCCTATTTGACATCTTATTCATTAATTATTTTAGCCAAAGACTTTTTTCTAATATACGATCATTTAGTGAATAATAAAGAAAATAATAGAAGCCAAGAGAGAAAAAGCTAACAAAAATTGTGCTCATATTAACATTCTTTCTACTTTAACTCATAACTACTAGTAACAAGCATAAACTCATATGAATACTAGAATTAATAAGAAAATAATTAAATTTAAATGGGTAGCACTTTGGACGAGTAAGGAGTAAATCATGTTTATTGAACTTAGTTCAAATACACACCATAAAACATACATTTTATAAATAGAAAAATGTTTTATTTTTTTAGAGAAGGGAATGAACGATCGTTTTCATAAAGTGGTTCAAGCATATGTTTGTCTTAATTATTTCAAACAAGTAATTGCAAGAAGACAAATCTCAAACTACGCAAGCTCATATAAAAGTAAGAAGTAGTCATTACTTTCACAAACTCAGACCAAATTTTACATTATCCTAGTATTGCACTTTCTCATAGCTCATTCTTTTAGTAAAAAGGCGACTGACAGACACATATTGAGTGGAAGGAAATAACTAGCTTGGTTCAACAAATGAAGTCAAATAGAACTAACAAATAGTTATTTCCATATCAACCTTATTGTTTCAAACAGGAACTTCAGGTAAGCATACTTAAGAGATTAGAAGGAAAAGATAAAAATCCTACACACAACACCAAATCTTTGTAGTCATAGACGTAATCATGTTTGTAACCGTTTTTTGGGATTTCTCATATAATTAACTAGATGATGGTTGACTGATTTAAACTTGTATCATGCTCAATCATATAAGAAGTTTTCAAGTAATATTCATCTTAATAGTTATCCTCCATGCTTGCTTAAACATATCTGGGGCTCAGGTTATTACTTCTGAATCCACATTATGAAACACATAACACATCAATCTACAATCACATTTCAAAGTAAAAAATAAAGATTGTAAGGCCTTTTCCATGCCGAGTTAGAAGTTGGAAACTCTATTCTAATGCACAACTAATTAAAGATATGTCAAATAGTTGCTGCCATGTTCAAACATATAAGTCAATGTCACAATAACCTTAACACAAAAATAGCTAAACAAGATTAAAATTTAGAATCTCAATCCAACATAGAAATGACTAAACAATTGCTAAGATGTTCAAACCTCTAAGTTAACATTATAGTGATCTCAAACAGACAGCTATCCGCACTTAAACATTGAGCTCTATAAAATTTCTTGAAAGGTAATTCAAAGTCGTAAGCATTCCACAAACACATAATCTAATACATATGACAATACAAATTTTTACACCCAATTGGCAACAACCAGCTAACTTCCAAACATGATGAAGGGAGTAAAAATCTGAAAGTAATGCAATAAATAAGGATGGAATATTAGCTTATGTAGTGCAGGCTGTTGAAGCTGAAATTTGCCGAGTCTTTGCTAGCTTTCCAACTTCAAGTATGAGCGTAAAAAGAAAAATAGTGAGACGCTTAAACGCTTAGAAAAAGACTAGATCACAGAGAGAAAAGACTAAAATTAGCGTGTATGTGTGTGTGGTTTTTTTCAAATTTCTCAGTGATTATTTTTTTGGATGATTTTAGGATGCTTTTTTTTTTGGATGACTCTCAGATTTTGGCTAGTAATTTTACGTTTTACAAAATTCTTTTGGATGATTTTCAAAAAAAAAATTCAGTGGTTTCTTTTGAATTTTTTTTTCTCAATGTTTTCCAAAAAAAATTTTTAGCGTCTTTTTTTGACTCAGTGGCTTTTGGATGCCCTTTCCCCTTCAACATCTTCTCCTTTTATAGGAGAGATTCAAGGTTCTTTCCATAAATTTTCAAAATTCCTCACTCCTTGAAGAAAAAACTGACATGGAACATGATGAATAAATTGAAGAAGAAGGAGGGAGTACCGTACCTTGTACATTGTGGATGACTATTTTGTCCCTACAGTAGACGAAGGACGGACTTCAGAGATTTGAGAGTGGATTTTTCGGGTCTTGGGGGGAAAGGAAGACTGATCTTTGAAGGAGAGGGGGGTTCACGGGTTGGGTAGGGGTTGGCTGGGAGGGTCGCTGGGGTGCTGGGCTGGGCGGCGATGGTGGTCTGTGGCGGTGTTGTCGCGGTGTTTTGGAGGTCTGTTTCGTTCCCGATGGTGGGTAGATTAGGATATTTTGGTGGGTCCCGGGTCGGATAAATGAGTAAATGGGTCGGGTCAATACAATATGGACCGTTTGATCTTAGATCAAATGGTTAGGTTTTAAAGAGAATAAAAAGTAAACAAATAAATAATAATAACAATAATAATAATAATAATAAAATCTGAAAATTAATTAATTAATTTTATATATATATATATATATATATATATAATAGAATAAAAGGAGAAAATAATGTGAGCCTTTAGATTAAAATGGATAGCTAAGATTGGAGAAGCACAATCCATGTATCGCCTACGTGGCACGCATGGATTGGCTAAGATGAGATGGTAAGGATTGAAAAATTCTGTAGATTTTTGTCTTGAATTTGTGGCTACAATTGCAATTTAAAAACAAATCCATTTATTCCAATTTTATACTTTCTTAATAAAATAATATTAATTTGTAAAAGTTTGAAATTAATTAAATAGTAAGATCATTTTCCTCTTATAATAGTAAATACACAAATTAAGATGAATTATTAATGATTAATTAATTAAAAAAACAAAAAAAACATGTAATTTAATTAAAATACAAAAATAAACACATAATTAAAAATTTAAATTATAATTTACCTTCAAATTAACAATTTAAATACATTACTTAATAAAGATATTTATTTTGACATCAAATATGACAACATATATGAATATATATATATATATATATAATTATTTTTTCATTTTTTTCAAGAGTTTCATTTTGTTAATTATCAAAAAAAAATCATTCTCAACCATTCAAATATTTATTTCGTTTTAATTTAAAATTTCGAAGCTTCAAAATAGTGTCAAAAATGTGGAGAGCCAAGTGGGTGCCCCATAGTCGGTGACTCTCTATATCGGAAGAATCTTCTCCTTAGACAATGGGACTATAAGTAGAAACGTTTCCACACTTAGACAGTCGGGGACTCTACATGATATCGATCCCCGACTTAGGTCCTTAGTATTTGTTTAGTATATAACCTTTGCGCATCGATTGATCATATTTCAATAAATGTTTCTTATAAAATCGTTATGTCGATATGTATAATGTGTATCTCGGACAAAGTTTTTTTGTATCTCCTTTCGATTATATTACCATTAATGTGTTCGGTTTACTTTCTTCTTGTATACTTGCGTATTTTAGTTTTTTACGCTTCGCGTCTCGGTACATTTCCAAGTGCGGCGCACGCCTTTATGTGCTATATCGATTCATGATATAGATTCGGGTTTCCGGACTGACCTCTGGTTAGATAACCCCGTTCCACTCTCCATTGCTTGTGGTGAGTCCTCGTCTCTCATGGACGTGATTTATATTTTCATTATGTTTTAGTTGATTTTAGAAGTTGGTTGAGGCTTGTCCCAGCAACCTGTCGATTTAGTAAAGGCTTTGTTAGTCTATAGATTGACTTTGTATCAAAGTGTTGTTACATTTGTCCTTATGGTTTTTAGTTAGACTCTTTCGATTAGCTTAGCTCGGTTATATTACGTTAGTTGTTTCTATTATTAAGTGATATGCTATGATAATGCCATGGGTCGACTTGGAGCCTACGGGGTTCCTTTTCCGTGTCTTGATCGGGGCATGTTCGGGTTGTGACAAGCTGGTATCAGAGCATGTAGGTTTAGAGTGTCAGGGTCAATGCGAAAGTTGTGTTAAGTAGAGTCTTCTTCATGGGTGTGACGCGCCACACTTATGGCGAAGCTACGCGATGTTTAATAATGTTCCCTTTTCTTCCATGATTCCTATCGTCGTAGGTATGAAACTCTAATAGTTCCTCCCACGACTTGTGCTTTACGCGCTCGCAAATAATGCCTTCCCGGACAAGTGAATGGAAGAAGAAATGGTAGTGGGCGCGGCCAAGCACCCAGTAGCCCGTGAACCGATGGACGACCGTATTTACTCATGTTGAGTTCCGGGCGACTTTAAATATATTGCCGCGAGCCACTGACCGTGTGTCAGCCCGGCAATGGCTCGTGTTCCCAAGAATAGGAACACATAGCGGCGGCGAGAGGAAAGACTTTCACCCAGATAAGATCACACAGAATTCTTAGATTGAAGGTGGATGAGGACAGTATGAGTTCACGGATCTCTATGAGTTCTTGGAAGAGATCCCGAAAGATCACCCAAATCATGGAGGTGACGGGCGAGTGCGTTAGCCTCCTACCCAGTTGAAAGAAGTCGCTTATATATGTTTTCTGTGGAGAGGCGGTCAGGAGTTAGGAAGCTGACCCAATAAGTTAGGATTGACTTTATGGTGGGTCTGGATAGGTTTTTCTAGGGGAGTTGGGGAGGCAAGGCAGCGAGTTTATCAACTTAAGACAAAACGACATGATGTCGAGGAGTACGTGTTGGATTTTATTCGGTTATCAAGTATGTCTAGGAGATGGTAGCCCCGATCGGAAGGGTCAGAGGTGCGGTTCGTGAATGGAGTGTTAGACTTCTTTGTCAAAGAGTGCAGGGACCACCATGTTGCACAAGGACATAGACTTTCCACGTTTGGTGATATTATTCGACAAATGGACGGAATAGGTGAAGGAAAAGAGAGAGAGAGGCCGAAACCTTTAAAACCCGAAATTTAGAATTCTCCCAGGGAGAGGTCGAGTGGTGAGACCTGCGCTCACGCTACTGACAAAATTATCGGCCCCAACACCTTCGACAACCGAGTGTCCCATATAAACCCGGGGTAAAGGAGATTACGTACCCGTTGTGTATGAGTTGTGGAAACACCCGTTTGGGAGAATGCACGGCCAGGCTCGGATGTTTGTTTACAGTGCGGCAAGTTGGGTCGCAAGAACGGGTGTGTAGTAGCTAAACGAGGTGAGAGTAGATCCTTAGCCACCTCTTGGTAGCTCCAGTAGCTCGTCCCGTTTTAGCAAGGTGCATTATCGCGCGAGGACAACATGAAACCTCCTACACCTTGGTAGCACATCGGGATAAGGAGCAAGTTGTCGGAAATGGTCAGGTATGTTATGAATTTCTTGTGTTACTCTTTATATGTTGCTAGACCTAGAACCCAGGTATTCAATAAGAAGCTCTATGATGGTTGTTAAGAAGAGGTTATTGATGTGTGATGTGAATAGTTGTGAGTATAAGGCTTGGAGTGAATGTACAGATGTGAGAAGGAGGAGCGAGGGAGTTAGTAATTGCTTGAGCCTTAAGAAGGATTTAGGGACCTCGAATGATGGCTTTAAGCTAAGCGGAGATGGTAAGTATATGAGACAAGCTAGGATCTTGGTATGCTAGTAGGGGAGTTCCCGACCCTGCTTCGGTTGCATTATGTTGATCCCTTGGGTTTGATAACTTCTATTTTATTTCGATTGAAGCTGAAACAACCCGTATTATGCAAACTTCGGAAATTCCTTGTGTAAGCTTGAGGCAGCGTCTTTGGATTTACTCTATAAATCACTTAAGAACTTATCTTCATGTTATAAACCGATTATGTGTGTTGACTCATTGCCTTCCAGGTATGTTTAGCTCGAATTTAGTCTATAGAAGTTGCTTAGTAGCCCGATAGATGAAGAGTGCCTCTATATGTGCTCGAGTTTTAGATATAGAATAGCTCGCACTCATGAATTCCTTACTCCGATTAGACCGAGATATCATGAATCCTAGTTCAGTGTCAAGAGATTTGAGAATGAAGATTGATCCAGTATCATCTCGGTGCCGAGTTGGAGGAAGAATCCTTCTCGATATTCTATTTAGTCCATCATCAGTTTCATTATTTTTCGGTCCAACACACGCCTTATCATGCATATGCGATTTGGATATTCAGTTCGGAGATGTAAGATCATCCCAGTCGGTCTCCATTGGTTTTGTTGTAAATGATTAATTTTGAGATTTGGTCAGATCTAGATCCTTTTTAGTATGTTTTGCCAACATTCGAGGATGAATATTTCCAAGGGGAGATATTGTAACAACCCAAAGTTTCTAAGAAGCAGCGGGTCGAGACTTAAAGAAATAAATTAGTTTGGAAAGTGGAAAAATTTGCCTCAGGCAGTCGTGGTCTTACCGTGAAGAACGTCGAGGTGCGGCAAGGTCTAGTGACCACGGGCGTACGATGTGTCATCGTGTCGGGTAACAACTCGTCGAGAGTCGTGGGAAGGAGGGAAGGCGGGAATAGTGAGGTTCGGTGACGATGGGCGACCCAGGTCGTTAGGCAGCGACGACTCATTCGTGCGTCCCGTAGGGTGGAGGCTAGAGATCAGGATGGGGTCAGGAGCAGGTGGTGAGCACGAGGAAGAGGGGGCGAGTCATCGTGCACTTGATGACTCGTCAAGTGACAAATGGGGGAAAATGAGAAAATTAAGCAAATCAATTCTTTTCCTTACATGGCCCGTAGTGGGTGCCAACCCCACGACTCGTGGAGGTGCCTCGTGGGAATTTGGCGAGGTGGGAATTTTTCCTGTGAATTTCCAAGGTATTTTCGTAGAGTACAAATCTGCTTCTAACTCTAAACTACATCATTTTGAGCATTAATATTAGGACATTTTAAAGGTTTTAGCCTAATCTCTTATTCCCTTAAGATATTCCCTCAAATTCTTCATCCTTTCTCAAGCCCTAAAGATTCGGTTAGGATTTCTTCAAAGGCTTCAAGGGTTAAGTTCAAGTGGAGATTTCTCGAAAGCGGGTATGTGGTCTTTCAACGAGGACATCCTTTCATCCATGTGCCTAAATTTTTATTTTAAAAACCTAAATCCATGATTGAAAAACATGTTAGGGTTCCAATTTATGCATAAACTCTTATGTGTTTTCCTAAATTCTAAAAACTCTCACGATTAATAGTAGTGCATGCTTCATGAGGTTACTTATATCTTTTCTAAAATATGTGGGTGATATTGTGAATAACATGAATGTGGGATTTTCACGTAGATACAGAAATTGATGGGATTTCGTAAATTAATTATATGCTCTTATCATGAAGTTATATCCTTGTTTAATGCATATGTAAATCACATGGGTTGACAAATCTAAAACATATGTAGCACATTGTATGTGTTGGAACACAATTAGAACTTATGGGATTTGACTAATGTGAAGTTTGTGCATGTTTTCACTATTCTGAGTTTATGATGTAAATGTTTTGGGTATAAGTTAGACCTATGGTAATTGCATGATTATCGAATTTTCATCATGAGTTAGAGTAAATTCGAAATGGGGTTTCATGAAATATTTATGTACTTTCACCATGATCTCATTGTACATTAATTAAATCTGTTGGACTTGTGGATCTTACATGGATCCTAAGATATATGTTGTATCTTTATGAACTGGTTGAATGTTGTGGATGTATGTAAAGTATGATGTAATTTGTGAATGCTCATGTCTACGATTAGCTTAGTTATTTAGACTAGTTACAGTGTGTTGGGACTCTCATCATTTTGAGAATGTTTCCACTTAGTACGCCAGAGACTCTAAATGAGTGAGAATGTTTCCTTAGTCTGTCGAGACTCTGTCAGTGAGAATGTTTCACTTATTCTTTCGGGACTCTCATCAATGAGAATGTTTCCCTTAGTCTGCCCGGGACTCTCATTGATTGAGAATGTTTTCCACTTAGTCTTTCGGGACTCTGTTGACTTAAGAATGCTTGTTAGTTAGTCGGTGACTCTCTATATCAAAGAATGTTCTCTTAGATGATCGGGGACTCTCCACGGTAGGAACGCTTCTCTTCGAAAGTCGGGGACTCTCAGTAGGCAGGTCATGGACTCTCCACAGCCAAGAATGTTTCCTTAGACGGTCGAGGGCCTCTTTTATGATATCAGTCACGACTTGAGTCCTCGAGTATTTGTTCAATATATAAACTTTTTCACATCGGTTGATCATATTTTAGTAAATGTTTACATAAAATCGTTATGTTAATATGTTTATGTGTATCTTAGACAAGGTTATTTGCATCTCATTTCGATTATATTTCCATTAATGTGTTCGGTTACTTTCTTCTTGTATCTTGCATATTTTAGTTTATTTACGTTTCCTTTCAGTACATTCCAAATATTAGTAGCACATCTTTATGTGCTATATCGTTTCATGATGTTGATTCGGGTTTCCGAGACCCGGCCTCGTGGTTAGATGCGCTTCATTCCCCTCTCATTTGCTTGTGGTGAGTCCTCGTCTGAGGATGCGATTTATATTTCATTATGTTTCGGTTTTAGATTTTAGGAGTTAGCTAGGGGCTTGTCGATAACTTCATCCAGTTTAATGAGAGCTTCGGACTTGTGTAGATAGATTCAACTTTGTATCAAGTGTTGTTACATTTGTCCTTATGATTTTTAATTAGACTCTTTCGGTTAGCTTAGCTCGGTTATGTTCTATTAGTTGTTTCTATTATTAAGTAATATGCTATGATTATGCCATGTGGGTCCAGCTTGGATTCTACCGGGGATTAACTTGTCCCGTATGCCGATCCGGGCTTTATGTTCGGGTCATGACAATTTTGTAATCATAATTTTTGGGTTTCCTAACCTTTGCTTGTAGATCAAATACATGGTGGCAGAGATTCTATGTCGTTGTTCTTGATTTTCTAATCACTTTGATTATTGCAATTGTCGGTGGATTTTTCTTCAATTGTCGTTGTAAGTTGTTAATTATGTCTTTCTTCGATGGAATCTAATTCTTTTCTTGCAATCATGAATGGCTAAAACCTCCACAACTAGTATTGTTGGAACCTTCGTGGAATAACTAACTAGGGTTAAGTGATTCTAAACAAATACGCATGCTTGTATTGTTCATCTACGCATCATAAACATTTCTTAATGATGCATGACATTAGGACTTTTTGTATTCCCTACTTGCTTGAACCTAGAGAAGTAGAGATTAGAAAAATATAAGAACAATAAAGCCTTGAACTTTAGTTTCATTGAATGACCTTGAGTTGCGGTTGCGGGATGGTTAATTTTGGGAATAATTGATAAGGTTAAAGTGAAATCACTTTCGAGACCTAATTTGATAATTAAGTATAGTCATCGAAGAGGCAAATTAAGGCATTTGGATGAACCTATTTTATTAGTTCTACGGAGGAGTAGTGGGATAGGTCACTAGTGTAATAACCAAAGTTGTTATGAACTTATAGGGGAACACTTTCCTAGTTAACTGCATACAACTTGATCACAACACCAATTAGCCACATTCTTACATGATTGTTTAGGAAATAACTAAACTAAAAGCATAAATACTAGCATTATTCAACATCCTGACAATATTACTTGTGGGATTGACCCCAACCTTAGTTGGGTTCTTTATTGATAATGTCTGCATTATAATTCCTCAGTGGCATAATTTGAGCATTATCATTCATTACTTCTAGACCCCTTCCACCCGGATGGATGTCATGACTCGACCATGAGTCGTACCGTACTACCATGAATCATGAATGCAGGGAAAGAAATTCCCATAAACACCACAACTCACGACGATACGTTACATGAAACCATGACTTATACAACGAGTCATTCTGAGGCAAAAATCCAGATTTCTGCGGCTCATACTCCAAGTCTGAGTCTAGTCTTAGAGACTTTTGGGTGTTACACACTAACCCGATCTAATTAGATCTTTCCAAGCATAATAAGGTAATTGGAAGGATAAATGACATTATCAATCACACTTTATAAACCTAAAAATCAATCAAATATTCTTAAGCTCACAATTAATTTTTTCCCAATTGAGATAATTAGGGTTCACAACCTAGATCACAGGTTTAGTTACTCATAAACGAAGAAGAAGAAAAATAAGTAATTGTAAGTTGTGCAATCACAATTAAGAAGGAAAACTTGAATTGATATCTTTATCTTCCAGTCTTTAATTACAAACTAGATCTACTCTATCGATTTCCTATGGGAAACTATCTACTTTACTATCTATTATGAACCCTTTAATCTCAAAAATAAAGAAAAAGAATACTATTTATACTAAGCCTCGTAAACTCCCGATCCATTTAAAATAGAGGTGTCCCAGTGTGCGGGGACGGACCGTCTTTGGAGGATTGACCATCCTTTGATTTGCCACTTAGATCTAGCTTCTACCTAGCTGTTATCTATCTCTTGATTGTGGACCAGTCTCACGGGGCGGTCTATCCTTCAACTTCATCCCTAGGAGTCGATGTTTTTCGGTCATGTGATCCTCTCTTAAATGATGGGTCGTCTTTTGGGAAGACGGTCCATCCTTTCCATCATCGGTTTCCAACCACTTGAAAGTGGTTTTTGGATCATGCGGGCATGTTAGACTGGAAGTACGGACCATCCTTTGCTTTGTTTTTGGGCGATTGTTGACTGATTCCTACTTTCTTTATTTCAATTAGGTTCACGAAACCTGACATAATAAGGTTAGTTTTGAATTATATTAGTACTTAAGGCATGAAAAATTCCATGAAATAAAGTAAATATAATATTTACGAACTCAGGCACATCGAGGGTGGCATCGGCTTACGAAGCTACTTTGGGATCTTAATGCCATCCCTCGAAGGACTAGCCACATGCCCAGTCAAGTTGGAAACAAATAGAAGTATCATACAGGGAGTCCATATGAGAGGACTCTGATAGCAGCTCAAACTCACACTTCCTGGCAAAATATGAAGCGGATGTTGTCAAATAAGAACCAACAAAGGTTTGGGGCCGAACCCGTAGAGAATAAGGTAAGAAGCTAGATTAATCAGATACTTAAACTTCACTTATTGGTGATTTATCTCGGATCAGAGGAGTTTATAGAAAAATAATAGTAAGAAAGATTGCAATTGTGGTTTTTATCAATATTTGTATATAATTAGGGTAATTGTTACGTATGGGTTCATAGCTACTTCAGGTATACACATGTAATCAATTCAATGCTTACTTGTAGAATAGATAACTAGGGTTCATCTAAACAAGCCAGTTCGTCCTATTGGATGACTATACTCAATCAGCACAGATTAGGTCTCATGAGCGTTTTCAAAATAACCATTACCGATATGTTCCAAATTAACTTTCACCTGTGACCCCAGCTCAAGTCATACAATGATCATAAAAATTAAGGCATTGTTGTAATTCTCTTTTCCTAATCTCTACTTCTCTAGGTTCAAACAATGCAATAAGAATCGAGGTAAGTCTTAACGTTGTGCAGACAAGAAAGCGTTTAAAGATGAATAAATCTGTCTGAGTGTTTAGCCTTGGTTTGAATCACTTTGTGTAACTCTAGTTCGTTAATCCACCATGATTTCCCACAATCCTAGTTGTGGAGGTTTAACCTCTGTGATCGTAGATTGTGTTAGTATTCATTGACAAACACATAATTGAATACTTACAACAATAATTAGAAGAAAATATGCTTTGAATATTGATGAATAAAATCAAGATCAATTGAGAAAACCAAGTTTTGATCTCCCGAAATGCTCCCAATATTGTTTTAAAACTTGATAATAATTTACAAACAATTAATTATGAACTTCTCTCTCAATATATTTTGACATTCTTCTACTAAAATAAACATAAGGTATTTTACGAGCCAGTAGAACCTTTTCCTAAGCTAACGAGGAAATATCCAAATGGCGTTAACCACGTCCTATGAATCATCATACGACCGTACTTGATTGTATGGGTCTTGTATTGTTCTCATACATTCCTTGGAAGCTGCTTTGTAGAATTGGCTAAGTGTTGGCAATTGAGTACGACTGATTACCATGATCCTGAGTCTGTACAATCCATCTGTGGCTTGGCGTTGAGAACTTTGGCATCTTACGAAGTTTTCTACAAGTGTGCTGATCGCCCTCATGCCTTTCTCTATCACTTGGCTTTGCTTGTTGCATCTTGAGATCTTCCAAGTCCTTTAGAATCCTTTGAAGCTTCCACACGGCTCTTGGTACGGGTTGTAAGTAGATGCCTTCTGATAGTAGGTGCTACAGTACCCGAAGAGTTCTTGTGCAAATTTTCTACGAGTATTAAAGCGACTCCAGGTTATGGGTCGCACCATCTTGAGTACGACTCGTACTAAGAGTCATACTTTGCATCACCCCGACCTTCTAAACTTTCCCGCAGTCTAAGTATGGCTTATGCGAGATCGTACTTAGCTTATTTTACGCACTTTTACGCATCTTTTGCACATTTTTGTTTAACACCTATTTTCTTTGAAAACAAAGTAAATACACCTCATATTCATATAAACATACTAATTCCATGTTATTTTCTTAGTTTTAAGCGTCGAAAGTACGTAAACTCACAGCGCATCAACACCTCGACTTAAGACTTTTCCATGTCCTCGGAAAAGAAAACAAAAAACTAAAAATGACTCTTATCACAGAAAATAAACTTAGGATACTATAACCAACACCAATCAAAATTTGCACTATAAACTCAAATAGCTTTTGACCCTTTTCACTTAAACCAAATCAATATTACACATCAAGTAACCTGAGCCATGATAAATAGAGATAAAGATATATGCGTAATTATGGGGAGAGAATCAAGTCATTACCAATTCTTTTCACACGGACAAATTTGGTAGAATAAAAACACAAACTATGTACCCTCACAACAAATGAAGTCCTAACTCATAGATATATTAAAATATGAAACATAGGGAATGACAAGTAAAACTCACTCTCACAAGAAAGTTCCAAATCACACAAATCGGATACCATATGCTTGCGCTTATTTTCTCTACTTCGGCTCTTCGGACGGTCGGACCACAGGATCACTATAGGACTTTATTCGGCTTGTAATATAGGCTTTTGGGATGGGTATGGTAAATATGAAATTTTTAGTGACTACACCTCCTTAGCACTCACATACCGTGACTCCACTTTTCACTTATTCCACGGTTCACTTTTAGTTTTCCTTCCCTTTTCTCCATTTTATGCAATTGTATGGGTGTGGTGTGTTTTAAACTTTCATTCAATTTTGTCTTTTTAATTTTCTTTTTCAGCTCTTTTTGTTCTTTTGTCACACCACACCTTATTATTAACCTTTTTTTCTTTTCTTTTCCTTTTTCACCCTCAACTTAGGTACTTTACTTGGGTTGAGGTTCTAGATGTCTAAGGAGGGACCAGGGCAAAATAGGTTCATTATAAAAAATAGGTAAGGTTAATTGATTAATCAAAGAAAACTGATTCATTTAAGGCTCAAGAGTAAGATCAAGGGAGTCATATTATTACGGTAGGATAATTTAGCTAAAATGGGCTAAACGAACGACCAATGATCCTTTTCTAACCAACCATCCTAAAACATGTAAAAAACCAATAGGGCAAGTTCTAGATCCTCTACGCGGCATTGAACTAAGTATAGACCTCACTCATGGTACATGTTTGCATTCATTCTACCTATCCGGTTCATACGTGGCCAAAACTACTAACTCTTCAAGTGATAATACACTAAATGACACAAAAGATCCACAAAAATCATGTTTCTGATCAACAAGTATACGGCTAACCACCAAAAAATTTAAAACGAGTGAATTTTTCAAAAACTAGTGCATTTATTGGATGAGTAATCTGGCTACTTTCTAATTAAACAAAAACATCTAAACATATCGGTTCTACTAGATAGCATGCTTGAGGAAAGAAACCACAATGAAAAACCCTCGAATGAATCCAAAAATCCCAATATACAAGTACGCCTCCTTTTGAAAATCATACTTCATCCCTGAAGCATAAAATATAAAATATAAGGAAGGGAACATACATGTGGCGCACACTAGGCGCTGTCATCCTATGGAGGTGGTACCTCCCTTTGCCGAGTCATAGTCTTTGGCGGTGTAGCGCACTCAATTATGTATCAGGGGGAATGGTGCCCCCTCGGCGGTAGTGGTTGCTTATGTGACCTTAGGAATCATTGGGGCTGAATGTGGCTCACTCGAAGGGTCCCTGCCACTTGCAAGCTCGGCATGGGTGGTGGAGCTACCCAGGCTCAACTGCTTGCTCTCTCAGCTGACTCAGACCTATATAATCATGAGTGGCGGCTCGTAATCTTTCCCACACTGTGCTCTTTATTTTCCTTCTTTCTCTTCTTCTTTAGGGTCTCGTCTCCAACATTCTCAAAGACCCTCTTTCCCTTTCCTCCCTCGAATCCAGGTCGGCTCCCGATAGGCGCCAAATCGAAACTCATCCTCTATCCCGATATCGAGGCTAGGAAGAGTGGGGGATGCTAGCATTGCCGTTGTCGAGATGAAAGCTTAGTCCGCAGTTGAGAGCCCCAACTCCTCATGGAGGCTACTAAAGTCGATGCAACTCGACGTCGCTCGTTGACGGCTACGAAGTTATGCAGTACGTAAATTAGCAGGACTGTGCAACCACCTCAATCTCGGCCTTCACTAGTAGTTCACATTTCTCCATCATAGATTGCACCTTTCTCTCATCTGCCAGTTAGTGGCCCATAGCCATATTTTGGAGAAAGTCACGAGGCACGAGCATGTATCCGTTGGGGTTTAGATCGGAAGGCCCGTAGGTGGTGCGCGGAGGTGCGAGTTGCCTCTGAATGATCGACATCTATAGCTAGTGTCTCATCTGCTGCTTGTGAGGTGGGGCATTCTTTACTCGCTCCAGTGCACGTGATGCAGAGGCTGCGGTGAAAGTCGCTCGGTTTATCGGTTCCATTTAAATCAATTAAGCCAATATCGTATGCGTTTTCCTCCAATCAGCACTCTCCATTGCAGACGCACCTTGAGACCTACCTCCATACATATCTGAATCTGAGACTTAGGAATGGGATGGTAGTGCTCAATCCTTTGCCGCGATCCCAGTCTCCACTCTCAGATAACCCTTGAAATGTTGATGGCATATCTTGGCATGATACACTCCACCAATGCTGCTCATGCACTTGTAGGGTATTGTGAATTCCTTTGTTGGTGCCAACTTTATGGCGTACTAATTAATGGGAAGGCTTTTGCTATGAAGTTTAATGAGTTCTTGGTGACTTTCTTTACGCTGGTGCATTACGCCTCATTATCCCTCGGCGTATTTGATTGTAGCCACTTAATGCAGCTCTTCCTCTTCTCAAGGCCTAAACTGCGATTTTCTTCATGGAGTCTTTGTTAGTCAAATTTTTGTGTAATTGGTATGGAATAAACTTAGGCCCATATAATGCAGAAATGGTATGCTAGGATATATCAATAGCGGAGCCTCGCGCTATGACACTCTCCAATTTGGGTTGATCTTTTACTTTTGCCCCTCCTTTGCTTTTCTTCCATGATAGATAAATAATTGGCATAGAACTCCTAGACAATCTCTGAAGTGTATCGATTTAGGGTTCTAGCCATCACTCAAAACCATAGTAGTTGAATATCAAGCCGTCTCCCTCCACGGCACTCATTTAGTGCATTGGTGAGGATCGCGACTCTTCTTGAATACTCTGCACAGGTTTGTTCTTGGCATTAAGAGTGAGACCCTATTCATAGATCTCTTATGCACTGTATTCTCCTTTGAATGGTATGGTTCTCTCTAGGTACGCTCTTTGCTCGGCAGGCTGTCTCGTCCTTGGATTTAGACTCGCTATTTCCATCACCATACTAGGCACTCCTCGGACCCCTCATCATCATTAGAGCCACTCTGGGACTCTTAGACTGCTCCTCGGCTCCCACTCCTCGGACTTCGGAGCACCGGCGAGATGTACGTGGCGGCGCACCTGGCCCTCTTTGCTCTCTCTTTCCTGACCTGTGATGGTTACCGCTGCCACCCACGTCGGGTTTTCTTGAGAAATTCTATTTAAGAGAGTGTACAGCTCATCATATGTCTTCTCCGGTGCTTGCCCATCGTGTAGAGTCTAACAATATCTTTGTATGTGGGTGAGACTCTCCCACAAAGGTATGGAGGCTAACACCTCATTGGACGGTAGTGATGGGGCGGTATCTCAACAACTTGAATCTCTCCCCGAAGCCAAATATAGGTTCTCCCCCGGCCTCTACTTGAAACTTAATATCTCACTTGAGCTTAGCGAGTCTTGTCGAAAGGAAAGAAACCGATGAGGAACTTCCTTGCTAGGTCGTCCAAAGTAATGGAATTTGGTGACTCGACCTTAAACCACCTCTTTCCCTCTCACAAGCACGAAAATGGGAAGAGGTGAGTCGGACATAATACGACACTACGGGTGGGAACAAAGTGTCAACGATCTCCAAGAAATTCTATAAGTGCTACTATGGGTCCTCATGAGTCATTCTAGTGAACTGGCTACTAGAATGTAGCAATTTAGCCATATTTTCTTAGGTTCAAAGTTTCCTCCAGGCTCAGGTTTGCGGATCTTTTGGAGTCCATTATCGCTAGTGGGATTGCCATAGCGGAATTGGTCGAGCTGCCATTGGTTCAAGACACAACTCTTCTTGCTTTGTTGAGTGAATGCTATTATAACTACTCTAGTAACCTCTTTGGCACACGCTCTAGAGCATCTGCGAGCAAATGTAATCGGCGTTCGGCTCCTACAAAGGTTCCACCAACTCTCTATTCCTTGCGGTTTGCAAGGACAACCTATAACCTGCAATGGAGCAGCAGAATAAGACCAAGTTTTTCAACACTTAAAAAATAAAAATCACACAAAAACTAAAAATTCACTACGCATTGCCAGTCCCGGCAACGCGCCCAAAAAACTTGTTTGCGCCCCGGCGCAAGTCCATACAAGTAATACGGTGGCCCTTTTAAGAGCCAGATGTCGAACCCATGGGATTGGACTAATTCGGCGAATTATCAAGTTAAAGTATTAATTTGCTTCACAAGTGTTGATTCAAGATATTTTGGATAGTTGTAATTAAATCTAGGGTGATCACAAGATAATAAAAAAACAATGCAAGAAGCAACTAGAGTTAAGGCGATAATCATGCAATGCTACAATTCACAATGGATCAGTATGAAAACTTCGGTTGTTGTCTCACGAGTTAAAATGCGATGTTCATGGTCTCTCGAAGACTCCCAAGCCATGACAAACTAGTCTCACACCTACATCGTTGAGGAGGGGATGTGACGTGGAGTCGTGACGATTTAACTACGTGGATGTGGTTTACGAGGTTAATGCCCTTGATTATGTACTTTCATACCTCTAATCATTTAACCTACAATTAAACTACTTCTATGAAGCGATGGTGTGAAAATTCTAAGTCGGTGTCTAGCTATCATTCCATTTTACTAATACCCAAGCAAGGCAAATTAGTATAATTTCTATCCTAATCATAGATCTTATTGTAAAGACAGAACTTGCTCCTACATTCTTCCGGTTTCTAACCTAGGGTTACTCTTCCGAGCTTTTACCTAAGCTTAACAAGTTTGTTTTCATGGTGATCAAGCATTAAAAAAATAATAATATAGAATGCCAATACAAAGCAACAACTAAAAACTCAAACCAAAAGATGAATTCATTTATATTTACATTCATATCCTTCCTTAGCCTCAATCCTAGAGGGAAGGATTTTGCTTCTCAAGTTTGTACAATTACTCAACAACATGATTAAAGTAATGTACCTAAAAGAATAATTAAATAAGAATGAAAAACCTTGAACCTAGGTGAAGTTGCTTCACTTCTCCCCTTGCTCCTCTTTACTTTCCCAAAAATATTTAGTGAAAAAAAAATTTTAAGAAGCTAAGGGTCCTATTTATATTAATTGAAAAATGCAATTTTTCCCATGATTAGCGCTCCACAATCCTGGACTTGGTGGCTCAAATCTTGCTCGTGACACGGAGCAATCGTGCTGCTCTTTGGAATTATCGACTTTGGCATTGTCATGGAGG
This sequence comes from Datura stramonium, assembly GCA_018107945.1. Taxonomy (NCBI): domain Eukaryota; kingdom Viridiplantae; phylum Streptophyta; class Magnoliopsida; order Solanales; family Solanaceae; genus Datura; species Datura stramonium. The sequence goes on from JACEIK010002492.1 coordinate 123,225, forward strand.
CGAGCAGCCGTGGCACGGAGACGTCGCACCTTTCGTATGCCGTGGCACGGCAGCACATGCAGGCACCTGGCATGGCATGTTTCCATCGTCACGAGGCTTTTGCCTTGTGACACCATCCGTGCACACACCACGAGGCGTGGCACGACGGCGGCGCGGCACACGCCTAGCGTGGCACGCTGCGTGGCACGGCTTGGCCAGGCGCGGCACACGCCTAGCGTGGCACGCTACTGGCGCGGGCAGACTTCCCTTGGCATGTCCACTTGCGCTTCTTTTGCAATTTTACACCTACAAATAAATACTAATCATGTTGGTTTAGTTTATGCCGAAATTACACAAAATCACATGAGAATAAATAAATTAAATTGACAAACAGCAGCCAAAAGTGGGTTATAAAATAGCACTTGGGCACGTAATTGTCACGAATATCACCCTTGGGCATGTAATTATGCCCAATATCACCCTCACGTGCATTGGGGGCATATAGTCTGCTCAATCGTTGCGATAGTCATTTCCTTTTCCATTCTCCCTCACGCTCACGACCTCGCTTCTATCTCTATAGCCATTTCAATTGTAGTTGTCTTAATGTGGCTCAGACGTTGGTTTCAGAACCTTGGTGCCAAGTGTCTTGTCAAACCCTTGGGCGTTGGCTCAGGCTTAGCCACTGGTTGTCAAGAAGTTTGACTCCTCATCAAAATACGAATGCTCTTGCCACGGTTCCTATCCACGATTTCCCACTATATTAACTTTTTGGCTCCAGCGCCCGTGATATGCTTCATGGGGGTCAATGATGTGAGCATATATGGGCCAATTCTGGTCATGTTCCTCTTCCTTCCTTGTTGTGCGGTCAAACCAACAACATATGTATCAGCAATTTTGCTTAGCTTCCCAGAAGAGTGTGCCATGCCCTATTCATTTTTGTCACTCTATCTAGAATAGTGGCATCTTGCTCCAGTGTGACGTCGAGTGCTCCTCATTTGTGTGTCTACTAAAGCTTTAGTATTGTCGTTCAATGACTGTAGGAAATCTATGAAACTTTCATCGGGAATTTTGTGGTTTGGGAACTTAGTCAACTTCTTCTTGAATCTCAACCGAGGTTTCATGAAGTGCCTTTTCCTTAAGTTATCAGAAATTTATTTCATCTTTAAGGCTAGAAGCATCTACGGAGGGTGGAAAGAATCTCTCACAGAAAAGTTTTTGAGCTCCCTCTAGTTATTATTAGGTCATTGCACAACTCCAATAACCATAATATGGCTTCCCGAATAGAAAATGGGAAGAGTCTCAACCTTATTCGTCTGGATGACTTCTGGGCAGCTTTGTATGAGTTGCATATTCCAACAAAGTTCATTAAGTGCGAGTTAGCATCATCAGTTTTGCGTGACCACTAAACACCCCCTTCACGTTCAATAATTGAATCATGGTGCTAGTGATGTCAAACTTTTTCCTAGCAGGAGGCAGGTGGTGAATGCAAATAGCTCTACTTGATGAGCTTCATCGATGTCGGGTTATCCTCATCCAGCGAAAAATTGAGGGGCCTATCTATGGCCTCTATTTCCCCTTCCATGGATACCGGCGTTTAACAACTTATCTCGAGCATCATCGGTTTCCTAAAGTGCATCTTGCAGAGCTAGCTCGGCTTGCTAAACTTCTTTAGCAAGATGGGCATCTCTGCCTTTCTTGGTTCTCCACCTTGTGATGTTCTTAAGATTTCGAGATCCAAAGGAATCAAGGGGTTTCCACTCCATTGAGTACTTGGCATTCGCCAAGTGATAACCTATGGGTGTCCAAAAACTAAAAGAAAATATAATTAACGAAATAACAGCCAAAAGTCAAATCTGAAGCAATTAATCTAATCTTAATCGTATTCCCTAACAATGACGCCACTTTTTGATAATGCTCAAATCACACTTCCTAAAAAATTATGACGGACGTTGTCAGGCTAAAGAACCAATAAAGAGGTTGGGGTCGAACCCGAGAATAAGGTAAGAACTAGGCTAATGCCGGTACTTAAACTTGTTAGTGGATTTATCTCCAAATCGGGGTTTATAGAAAAACAATAGTAAAACAAGATTGCAATTGTGGTTGTTATCAAGATATGCAAATAACTAGGGTAAGTTTTCCCCATGGGTTTATAAATACTTCGGTATACACACGTAATCAATCCTAATGCTTACTTGTAGACTGATCTTCAGTTCATCCAAACGAGTAGTTCGTCCCTATTGGATGACTATACTCCAATCACTTGAATTCGGAGTCTCATGAGCATTTACAAATTAACTGTTGCAATATATTCCAAATTAAATTTCTACGTCTGTTTGCTCAAGTCATACAATGATCATAAAAATCAAGTCATTGTTATAATTCTCTTTTCTAATCTATACTATTCCTTAGGTTCAAGCAAGCAAAAATTGACAAGTTCTAACAAAGCGCACTATTAAGTAGCAAGATGAAGAGAATACAATGCAAGCATTTAGCATTGGTTTCAGATAGCACTTTGTGTAACCCTAGTTCGTTAATCCATCATGGTCCCACAACTATTTGTGGAGGTTTTAACCTCTCATGATTATAAGATTATGATTAGTATTCATAGACAAATATATAATTGAATACTTTCAACAATAATTGAAAAGAAAAGCTGCTTTGAATATTGATGAACAACATGAGAACAATTGAGAAAATCAAGTTTTGATCTCGAATTGCTCAATATTGTTTACAAACTTGATAATAATTCACAACCAATTATTGAACCTTCTCTCAATGTATTCTATCATTCTTCTACTAAAAGAAACATAAAAGGTATTTATACAGATAATAGAAACCTTTTCCTAAGTTATGAAATATCCAAATCGCGCGACAACCCTCACGACTCATCTTACAACCCATAATAAGTTATGCAGGTCATTCCTTGCTATTTGTACGTTGCTTGACTAATCGGGGATTGGCTAAGTGTTGGCTATTTGGTATGACTCATACCATAATCCTACGATTTATACAATCCATCGTGGCTTGGCTCTGAGAACTTTGACATCTTACGAAGTTTCACGAGTGTTGTTGTACTCGTACGCTAACTCCTATGACTCGTGGCCCCCATTTACATTTTGCATCTTGAGTTATGCCAAGTCCTTTAGAATCATTGAAGCTTCCCGGCTCTATGTGGGTGGTAAATATATTCTACGATCCATGGGGTCTTTACTAGTACCGAGGAGAATTCTTTTGTGTGCAAATTTTTCTACGGTATTCCACGGCTCCGATTACGGCTCGTGCTGAGAGTCATACTTTTCCCTTTGCATTATTTCGGCCTTACGGAGCTTTTCCATGAGTCTTAGTATGGCTAGTACAATCTAGGTAAGGCTTGTACTAGGATTAGTACTTGGGCGATATTCTATACTTTTTACGCGTATATTTTGCGTTTTGCTCCGACTACTTTTTATTTTCCATGAAAATAAAGTAAACACCTCATATCCCAGTATAAACATACCTAAGTCCATTCTATTTTCAGTTTTAAGCATTGAAAGTCTTGTAAACTCATAATCGAACTCTACTAGCCGAGACATCATGTCTAGTTGATTACGGTGAGGAAGAGCGAAGTAGGAAGAAGATATATTCGGGAGGAGATAGGCAATGCGAGGTGCAGAGAGAGGTATTTGGAGTGATGGGCCAATCACAAAGGCAAGCCCCTATAGGAGCATCGCATTAGAGGCGTACCATCGGCCTCTTTGGGTTATATCGGTACCCAAATATTCTATAAGCAGCTCCATTTCCAACGGTAGGGCTTACTTTTTGTCCCCCAGCTAGCATATCAGTTCTTGGTTAGAGAATTTATGCGATCTATAGGAAATCCTACAGCGGACTAACCTAGACTTGTGATCTTAGACTAAGCCCGCATCGGTTCCATTGAAAATTGTCGGTTGATATCATCCTTAAAAATGATCGGTGGTACTACAGGTGAGAGTACAAGGAACTTGAAACTGCGAGTATGATCTTATGGTAGCTCCCAGGAGGAGACTGTAGATCTGGATGGCAAAGTCATTGCTAAAGGTACACTTACATGGGTCACGCTTGAGGGCTCTTATCCGCTTAAGGACTTGCAGCTATAGGACAAATTCTAGTAGAATATCGTAGCCAATGAGCCCAGTTTGCCGACGAGTGATAACAAGCTTCCTCTTAGGCATGCCTGGTCATGGCATCGATCGTGACAAAGAAGAAGTTAGATATTGGACGAGATACTATGCTTAGAGCTTAAGGAAGCGAGCTTTGTAGGCGACCACCTCTACATCACTTTCCTTGCTTGGTAAATAGCTTTATCTTGGCAGAAAGTCGTCTGCTAGCGAGAGACATTTCACGGAGAGCTCATTTGTTGACTAACATCACCAAGATGAGAGATGATACTCTAATTCTTGTCCCTAGATTCCCGTTCATCATTACATATTGGTGGCCATGTCGATGGCCAGGCATCCGTGCGAGGAGCCCGTCTTGCGGCTCTCCGCGCTTCGGTCTCGGCACCAACATATTTCCCGATCCCCATAGAGCTCCTTCTTCCACCACTACTTCTCCTGCTCCATATTCCACTCCTAGAACTTTATTGAGCTCAGACTCGTTACGAAATGGCGGCTAGACTTGTTAGGAGGAGAGAGCGTGAGCTTTTCTAAATGAGGAGATGTCGGGCTTTGTGACCAAAATTATTTTGAATGCATTGCGAGACACTCACAGGAGTCGATAAGAGCCTCACATAAGGCATTGAGTGTCTAGTTTGGGGGTCATTAAGGCCAGGCTCACTGGCAGAAAGGGCTGCGGCATGATAGATGTCCCGAGCCTCAGATCGATTTAGGAGACTAGAGGCTGCCAGTGCTCGGCTTGTAGATGAGGATAGCCAAGCTACTTGAGGATGGGATTTAGGCCCCGGTTGATCGTACACGGTCCCGCTGCCCGGCTGATGGAGTTGATATCGAATATTGCGGCCGGTTCGGAGTATACGAGACTCACTCTTTACTGCACAAGCCTTACCTCCCACACAATCGGCAAGCACATGCAGGCCGAGTCCGCCTCATGTATCATAGTCGATTAATCCTACTCCTCCCTTGAAAATGGAAAGATGCTAATCACAAGAGGAGTAGGATTAATTTGAGGAAAGACCTCTAGGAGAAGGATGACCTAGACATGGATCCAGTAGAGGCCTTGTTTGAGCCATGGCGTTGGCATCTTTGTCATCTCCCAAGGTCGGCCTCATGATACGAGAGGTAAACCCTCTGAACTCATCCTCCCTTGACACTATGAAATGTGATACAAATGAGCAAAAGAAAGGTGTAAGTTAGGGGTGTAGGTGGAAAAAAAGAAACGGAGTTATAAATAATGTCATGACTAGAACATAGGCCGGATCGCTACATGGGACAAGAAACCCCAGAGACCCCAAGTTGATCATGGCATGAACATATCTAACCTAGATAATAAAGACGGAAGATTTTACATGATAAACTTAGCGGAAGTATCAGGCTCAGCCGAACATCATAAATACACATGAATCTGAGAGTTATTCCCATCCTATGTACAGAAAACCTCTAATGCGATGAGTTGATGGAGACCAGACCCCAATTAACTCTACAAGTATGGCGAATACATAAAGCGATAAAGGCCAGTCCTTGGGAGATGATGACTCACCAACGGATGTGGATGCACTAACTGCGAAAGGATGTGGCTGGGAGACGAGGCTAAGTCATTGTCGGGCTGTAATGTGAAACGATACGGCATAGAGTATGCGGTCGTACGTGGAATATACGAGTATGCAAGGTAATTAAAATCGCTAAATAAGTAAAATCATTTAAATCATGCATAAAATAAAACATAGCGATAAGAACTCGAGAGTAGAACTGCATGCTATCTTCGAAAACATAATCTCAACATAACATAACATCATATTTGAATTGATTGACGAAAATACGATAATAATAAGTAAGCTTGAACATTTAGGTCAAACCTACTTTAAAATATATACACATATATATATATATATATCATGAGCGATAAACAGCCATAACCTAAAATCATGAGGGAACAATGGGAGACTCATCTTTTAAGCGACATACCATGATAGAGCTTACTGGTCCCAACTATCACACTCAAGTGGATGAGGCCATCCAAAAGCCTTGCCGGGCTAAGGACGATATCATGATATCGATATCAGCTCACAGCCCCGGTGGGCGGATAGCTCACAAAAGTCCCAAAGTGTATATATGAATCACTTTGCATTGGCGCGTGGTTGCCGAGGCATAGGTGATCGACCCTTAGCCTACTCGGTGCTAGAAATTACTCCCAGCTGCCATATGCTCTCCGTCGTATTTTAATGAAGCTCGCCATCATTTTATTGGCCGAGCTCGATAATCAAATACATCTCAAATTTGAAATTGTATATATATATATATATATATATATATATGAGAAGCTTTAGCTCAAACCATACCACAAGCTGAAAATAATTAGGAGTCTTCGCACCAAAACCATGTGGTGAGCTCAATTTGGGAAATCATAAATCATACTTAAACATGTGAGCATTGCCTAATACTAGCATGCTTAGAATTACTAAATTCACTTGAAAACATGATTATAAACATGGATAACTCAAAAACATGCTTTTCATCAATAATATCTCATCATGCTCGAACATTCATCATAAATCTCAAATTTCATGAATTTCTCATAAATGGGCATTTTGATTAATAAAGCTTGAAACATGATTGTAATTGAAAACAATGTAAAACTTGCCCATGATTCATAATTCATTAATAAAAACACATTTAAATCGCCCATGTAGGAAATTAGAAATCTCATGCATTGGGTTAAAACCCCATAAGTCAACATAGAAATTTCCAACTTAATTTAGAATTAGTCATGGGTGTGAGCAATTCACCCATTCATAACCATACATACACGATTAATGGAGATTCTTACACTTCCCCGATTCCCCGAAAAATTGAAGAGAACTTGAAGGAGAATAAAAGCTTGATCACCTCTTTAACTCTCTAACTTTGCATGCATGAGTAAGAATGACCTAAAATGAACTTACCCCTCTTAAAACTCATCATTGAACTTAAAGTGACGTAGTTTTAGGCCTTAGGATCATAGGAATTACGGAAAATCCCTTGCACTAAACTCGCCGAAATATTCCGGCTTCCCGGTCCACGGCTGAGGGCCCGGATGACTCGTGCTCTCAAGCCACGACTCGTGGCATCGGTCATTAAGTACAACGCCTAATAGTTCGTCCACGGGCTAGGCATGGGGACCTCGTAGTCGTTCTTGGGACCACGAGTCATGTTCACCACTCGTCACGTACACTGCCTAAGGTTTCAATATGTTCCATCATGATATTCCCGACCCATCCCATGGTCAGTGGTGACTAATCACGACTCATGGGGACTTCCATAAGTACACTGCCACTTTTCTTCACCTTCTCAAAATCATTGCCCATGGCCCGGCTTCGAGTCGGGGGTCGACCTGACTCGTGGTCACGTCAGTAGGGACCAAATCCCTAAAATTCAAATTCACCCCGTCCTCATGGCAAGTCGTCTCACGACTGGTCTACCTTCAGTCGCAGTGTGAATTACGTGACCTGGTGCCGAATTTCCAGTTCTCCATTTCAACTCTCGGGTTTTGATCTTTGGGCTTCCGAGGCTATTACAATATCTCCTTCTTGGGAAAATTCATCCTCGAATGTTGGAAACATATAGAAACGCAGAGAAATGCAATCATCATATTCAAATACCGATTATTAAGGCGATAGCTGATGGAATGACTACCTCAGAATTGAGCTTACATGGTTAGGCCCGAATTCATGAATCATCGTACACCCGTATACAAGAAAGAAAATGGAGCACGATGGCCAGACATGAAAACTAAATAGAGTACTAGGGCAAAATTGATACGTCAAGGCGGGAAATCGGCTAGGAAGGGAATAGGTGGGTATCTAGCCATCATACCTTCTTCGGCTTCCCGGGTGAGCCACTCGACATGCGATTTCTCCATAAAACTTTGATTGAAGCTATTTCCTTGTTCCTTAGCCTTGAACTGACGTCAGTATTTCCACAGAAACCTGCTTCATAACTGCACGGCTATCTTTCCGTAACATCCACTTGGAAAAACTAGAGGCTGAATTGCAGAACTTCTTTAAAAGCGATACATGAAATACAAGGATGCACGGAAGCTAATTACGAAGGCAACTCCGATTGATACGCCACCTTGCCAACCCGTTTCACAATTCGGTAAGGGGCAATAATGCGCGAGGCTGAGTTTCCTTTCATTTCAAACCGCATCACTCCTTTCATGGGAACGCACCTTCAAAAACACCCAGTAATCCACTTCAAACTTGAGTTCTCTCCTTCTAACATCAGCATTAGTACTTTTGGCGACTTTGAGCTCTTTTAACACATCAGTATGAGTTGAACCTTCTCCTTCATTCTAGCCTCATGGGTGAATGTTGGTCCCTATCATGCGGCTTGCGAACTTCCAGACCAACGATAGGTGATCTACGTGCCTTGCAGAGCCTCCATGGAGCCATTTGAATGCTAGAATGGTAATTGTTATTATATGTAAATTAGAGTAAGAGGCATATAATCATCCCGGCTACCCTTGAAGTCAATCATGCATGCTCTCAACATATCCTCGAGAGTCTGGATTATCCGCTCCACTTCGGCCATCTACATTTACTTGGTGAAAGCGTTATTTGAGCATAACACGAGTACCAAGTCCTTTTGAAACAACCTCCCGAAATTGAGAGGTAAATTAGGCACCTACGCCTTGATATGATGGATAAAGGCACTCCATGTGACCGAGCTAGCTCTCGGATGTATAGTTTGGCATAATCCTCCACTAAATACATGGTTTTGATCGGTAGAAAATGAGCGACTTTGGTAATTCGGCCTATCTCTGACAACCCAAATGGAGTCATATTGGTCATGAGTGCGAGGCATCCCTGTGATGAAGTACATATTTGATTTCTTCCCACTTCCAAAGTAGGAATATTGATGTCTGAAGCACACCTCCCAGATCTCGATTCTAAACCTTCACTTGCTAATAATTTGGACATAGCCCACGGAATTTTGCGTGTCCTTTGCTTCATGCCATTCTGATAGGAGCTTCCGTAAGTCACGGTACATGCTGGTGCTTTGGATGGATAGAATACCCTAGATCCATGAGCCTCGTGCAACTGTCAGGTTTCTTAAATCATCAGCATCAGGAACACATAAGCGGCCTTGGTATCGAAGCACCGCCGTCTCCCCACTTTGGAAAGCCTCGACCTTCGATTTGAACGACTTCCTTCTTTGCCAAATAGGGTCTTCGTCTGCTGAGCTTTACATCGATCACCAAGGACAGTGCATTCCGTGTTGAGCTGTCACGCCGCCATCGGCCGAATCAACCAATAGAACTCCCAATCTTGCAGAGTCGATACATGTTTCACTAGCTCCTTCTTTCTCTCATTTACGTGGTACACACTTTCCACGGAGAGTCTACTAAGTGTGTCCACTACTACATTGTCTTTGCCAGGGTGATATAGAACACTTATATCATAATCCTTGAGTAGCTCTAACCACCTCATTTGATAAAATTTAGATCCTTGGGTAGACACATGTGCATAGACTACTTTATGACTCGTAAACACGCTCTACGTGGACCGAGTACAAATAAGGCCTCAATATCTTCAAGGCAAATACAACGAAGTGGCTAATTCAAGATCATGGGTCGGGTAATTCTTTCATGAACTTTCGGCTTCCTAGAGGCATATGCTACAACTTTCTCGTGCTACAAAATAAACACCCCAAGTCAGATCTTGGAAGCATCACAATACACGCGAACCCATTGGTGCCCTTGGGTATGGTTGCTTTCTTAGTCTTTGAGATAAATCGAAGTCTTCAACTCTAGCTCCTCTCACCCAAGCCTCTAACCATTTAAATTTCACCTTCTTTGGATCGATTTGGTCGAGGGTGTTCTTGATAGATGAAAAACCTTCAATAAATCTTTGATAGTACCCGGCCAAACCCGAAGCTCTAATATACGAAGGATTCACTTAGGTCTAGGCCAATTCTTTCATCGCTTCTATTTCTGAGAGTCCACTGTATGCCCTCACTTGATACCACATGGCCCAAAAATGCCACTTAGTTGACCAAAAATTGCACTTGTTGAATTTAACATATAGTGGAGATCCACCAAGAATTCTCCTGACCATGCCTCAAGTGAGCGGCATGCTCCTCCTCGCTCTTAAGTATATCGGGATGTCATTAATAAACACAATCATGAACATGTCAGGTATGGCTTGAACACCCTATTAATCAAGTCCATAAAGAGCTGTTGGAGCATTTTTAGTCCAAAAGACATAACTAAAAAACTCATAATGACCATGCGTTAAGAAGGCTATCTTCGGGATGTGTCACTCTCCCAGGCTACAGTGATGGTACCCAAAATGCAAGATCTATCTTCGAAAAGTACTTGGAACCCTATTGGCCAAATAGATCATCGATCTTGGATAGAGGATATTTGTTCTTGATGATGACTTTGTTCAATTACCAATAATCAATACACGTACGAAAAGACGAGTCTTTCTTTCGGACGAAGGCTGGTGCCCGTGGGGCTTGCTCGATCTAATGAAACCCTTATCCAAAGATCCTTCAAGTTTGCTCCTATAATTCTTATAGCTCGAGTGGAGCTATTAGTGAGGAGGAATAGATATAGGCTACGTGTGGAAGGAGGAGTCGATGCCAAAATCAATCTCAGCTCGGGAGGAACTCATTAGATCATCTGGGGAAGACTTATGGATACTCACATACTATTGGGATTTATTTGGATAGTCGGGGTCTCGGGGTCGCATATTTAACCTAACTAGATGAGTACCCTGACCCTTAAAAGTCATCTTTCTGGCCTTGGGTAGGAAATGGAAATGACCTACGAGCCTGGTGAACTACTGCTTTATAGGAGTCATCTTGTTGGAAATGCGAGATTCTCTTTTGCCGGATTCTACAATTAAGCTTGTGGCATAACATGCCAAATAGCTAATCCGTGCAGGGATGACATGAGTGGTCGTGGATAAATCATCAAATATTTGTGAGGGTGACTTTAGGTGTGATGGGGCAGCCCTCATACACCCGTAGCTGCAAGCGAGATTGCACCCCTCACGGGTAGGGCGGGAAGGATTCGACAAGACTTCGGGGCCCGACTCTAGAAATTACTAGCCACGTAGGTGTCACAAAGACAAAGGTAGCTCCGAGATCTAACAAACGCCCATACATCTAGATGGAAACTCGTAACATACCGGTATTTTACATTAGGAGACCTCAGGCTCTGGCGGGGATCTTAAGGCATAGATCTTTTTGGTCTTTGACGCCCTGTGCTAATGGATGCCCCTTTGCTATCTTTGAGAGTGAGGGAGGATGTTATTTGGAAGATGGGCCTCGACGCCCGTCATGGTCGTGTCCTTCTTGGGCAATCTCTGACATATGCTCGGGCTTTCCAAGCCAGGAAAGCACCTGTACATGGCTTATGACCGTGTGCTGACCCTTTTTGTGGCAAGTTGAGATGTTGGAACTATGGGCTGCTTTGCTCTAACCTAGATACGTGCTGCGTCCTCTCTAGTCGTGCTGATGCGGATGGAACACTCAATCTTTGAAGAAGGCTGAGTGAAGATTAAGTGGGTCTGGCTGTCGGTGCCCACATCGACCTCGGCGAGAGAGAATCTATAACTATCAATCTGGCCCTCTTGGCCTCTCTCTCTGACATGTGCCGCCTCCATGTAGCTGCTTAGCGTACAAAGGATTATCAGAAATCAATATCTACGATGGAGGCGTAGTGGTCCTACAATCCTTGTATAGATGGCGCTTCACTCCATGAACAAATCTTCTCACTCATGCCCTCGATCCACCACTAACTTAGGGAATACTTACACAAGCAGTGAAATCTAGGGCATATTCTTGCAGTCGTCTTCCCTGCTTAAGATTCACGAACTGTTTTGCCTTTATCTCCCTCATCTCGTGAGGAAGAATCGTCTAGGAAGCAACACAAAAACTCCTCCCAAGTAGCGGGGCACGCTCAGTAGGCCCTACTGTCTCTCCACTGCACAAGATCATATGTGTGCGACCCCCTTCAGCGTATGAGGCCAACTCGGCACTTTCAACTCCACTCGCTCCCGCGGCCCAGGTGATCTTCCACAAAATTGCATCGTGAATTTCATGCGGCTCTTCATCTACTTTTGACCCAAGGAACTATGGCCCGGGTTCATTCTCAGAAATCCCTAACTCGAGATGCCGCCTCATTTCCATTATGCGGGACATGTGCACCTTTGCCTGTTGGTTGACACTGGCGGTCGAAGGCCTACGCTAACATCTAAATAGCGGCCTTAAATTCGGCAAGGGCAACTAGCTCAGTGCATGATGCTCACATGCTGATGGAGCTTCTTTGGTGCCGTCTCGTTTCCATCCTCGTAGCCCGTTTCCATTTCCATTCATCCCCCACCATTAACTATGCGGGGGAGGCATGGTTACCCACGATCACGAATAGCACGAAAGTTAGAAGGGATAGGGAGACATTTCATCGCATGACATGGATTATGAAAAAAAGGGAATATTTTCTAAACTTTTAGTAGCCTCTTCGTCATAAGTGTGGCGCGCTTCACACCCATGAAAAAGACTCTACTCAGCATGACTTTCAGACACCCTAGGACAACTTGAAACTATTGCTTTGATACATAGTTTATCACGACCCGAACATAGGTCGGTTGGAGCATGGGACAAGGAGCTGAGAGACCCCAAGTAAAACCATGGCATGAACATACATCTTACTCAAGCAGTAAAGACAAAAGATTTTACATGATAATCTTAGTGGAATTCTGAAATAAGCGAAACATCAAAAGTAAACACGAATCTGATGTTCATTACATCCTATGTCTAAAAAGCCTCTATCTAGATGAGTTGATGGGACAAGACTCAGAACTAACTCTCTAAGTCTAAAGTGGAATACATAAAGAAGCCCGATAAAGCATGATCCTCGGGAGATGAGGACTCGCGGATGTGGGATTCTAACTCTAAAAGGGTGGCTAAGGATGAAATTTGAGTCCCAGTATCGAGACTGTATGATGAAACGATATAGTATAGAGTATGCGAGTCGGTACGTGGATTGTGCAAGTTTGCAAGGTAAGTAAAGCGATTAAATAAGTAAAATCATTTAAATCATGCATAAATAAAACATAAACAAATAAGAACTCTGAGAGTAGGGCTTTATTGCTATCTTCTAAAAAAGCGTAATTTCAACATAACATAACATCATATTTGAATCGATTATTGGTTGAAATTTGCTAATCATAAGTGGCCCGAACATTTGGGGTCAAACACATTAAAACATATATATATATATATATATATATCACGGAATAAACATGCCTAACTGAAATCATGAGGAACAATGGGAGACTCATCCATCTTTTAACGAACATACCACGATAGAGCTTACGTAGTCCCAAATATCACACTCGAGTGGGTATAGCCATCCCAAGCCTTGCCGGGGCTAAGGACGACGCCATGATATCGATATCAAGCTCGTGGCCCAATCGGGAAGGGGATAGCTCACATGAGAGGTCCCAAAGTGTATATATGAATCAACCTACGTTGGCACGTAGTTTTGAGGCACAGGGTGATTGACCCTTAGCCTACCCGATGCTAGACATTACTCCCAATAACATGCATATGCTCTCCATCGTTATTTTTAACGAAGCTCACCATCGTCTATTGACGAAGCTCAATAATCAAATACATCTCAAATATGAAATTTTATATATATGAGAAGTTTTAGCTCAAACCATACCACAAGCTGAAAATAATTGGGAGTCTTTGCTCCAAAACATGTGGTAAGCTCAATTCGAGAAATCGTAAATCATACATTAACATATGGGCATTGCCTAATACTTCAACATGCTTGAAAGTACTCAATTCACTCAAAAACATGATTATAAACATGGGTAGCTCGAAAACATGCTTTTTATCAATAATTTCCCATTATGCTCGAACATTCATCATAAATCTCAACTTTCATAAATTTCTCATAAATGGTCATTTTGATTTATAAAGATTGAAAAATGATTGTAATTGAAAATAATGTAAAACTTGCCCATGATTCATAATTCATTAATAGAAACGCATTTAAATCATACCTATGTAGTAAATTAGAAACCTCATGCATTAGGTTAAAACCCCATAGAATCAACATAGGAATTTCCATGATTTAGAGAGAGATTTGTCGTGGGTGTGAACGGATTCACCTATTCATAATCCTACATACCTAATTAAAGCTGATTCTTACACTTCCCTGATTTCCCAAAGAAGAATTAAAGAGAACTTGAAGGAGAACAAGCTTGATCACCTCTTTAACTCTCTAACATTGCATGCATGAGTAAGAATGGCCTAAAATGAACTTACCCCTCTTAAAACTCATCATTTAGAACTTAAAATGACGTAATTTAGGCCTTAGGATCATAGAAATTACAGAAAAGACCTTACTAAATTCGCAGGAAATAACTGACTGTCAGTCCCAACAAGGGACTGGACGACTCGTCACTCAAGTCACCGACTCGTGGCATCAGTCGTTAAGTACACTACCTAACAGTTATCTGGACTCAACATGGGGGACCTCACGAGTCGTTATTGATAACCACGAGTCGTGGTCACCATTCGTCACATGCACTGCCTTAGGTTTCAATTTGTTCCATCATGCTGCTCACGACCCATCCCACGAATCGTGGTGACTGACCACGACTCGTGGAGAAATTCCGAGGGTACACTACCACTTTTCTTCACCTTCTCAAAATTATTGTGCACGACTGATTCAATGAGTCGTGAGGTCTGACCACGACTCCTAGTCACATCTGTGCGGACTTTAAATCCCAAAATCCAACACACACCCTGATCCTCACCACGAGTCATCTCACGACTCGTGGTCTACCCCAAGGGTCATAAAATTACTCGTTCTATGACCTGGTGTTAGATTTCTAGTTTTTATCCATTTTAACTCTCAGGTCTGATCTTTGGGCTCTCGGGGTATTACAAATAAGGTTTATTGAGCAAAGAGCTAATAATAAGAAGAAAAATAAAATAAAATAAAAGAGAAAAAATGAAAATTAAGCTCACAAATTGTGCCTTGGATTATGTAAAGTTTCTAAGGAAAGAAGGGAAGGAAAAAAAGGCATCATAAAGTGAAATAGATAGCGGAAATGTGATGTAGTGCTTAAGGATGGTAAATGAGCCACTAAAGACCATAATTTGTATCCTACTAGCCCTTTGACCATCATTACAAGCTTAGAAAAGCTCTTACGTGATCTCAACCCAGGTTTTCAAATGAAAATGCATTTGTATAAATAGGCAAGCATATGGTAGTTGTTACCTATCTTGTGAACTTCTTTGTGAGAGTTGAGTTTTTCCTCTTCTTTCTTGATCTTGCGTGTCCTTGTAGTGTGTGATCATTGTTTCTGAAAATGAATACTTTTCTTGGTCTAATTTTAAGGGCATGTGGATGATAATGGCTAGTATGACTTACTTCTCAAATCTAGGTATGTGCATGTTGACATGATTTTATAAGTGGGGATTGCATGCTTGGTCAGGATAGTTGTGAGAAAACTGATTTTGTTGGATAGAGGGGGTGGCTTCTTGAAAATTGTGTACTTGAAGTTGCTTGTCAAAATCACCTTAGTCATTGCATTTTGTGATACTGGAACATTAGTCTAGGTATAAATAAATTTTTCTTACTTTAGTTGCTTGAGGACAAACAAAAGCTTTAAGTTGGGGGTGTTGATATGTATGGAGACACATCTGTACTTCATTTCATAGAGTTTTGCATTCCTTTAAGTACTAATTTAAGTCAAAACTAATTCTATTATGTTATATTTCATAACCCAAATGAGATAAAGAAAGGAGTCATTAAAGTCACTAAGTCTGCCATAATAAGAGCAAAAGATAGACCATCTCTTCAGTAGATGATCCGTGTATCCAGCAGTCATGAAGCATCATTGTGATCCAGAAATCATCCCAAGATGGTTGGCAACCGACGATACAAAGGATGGACCATCTTCTCAAATGACAATCCGTTGGATCAAAGTTTAAAAACTCCATGAGCCTGTTAACAAGGAAAAGGATGGACCATCTTTTCATAAGACAGTCCATCAATCAAAAGACGAACAAAAGCTAGGAAAAATCAAAATTTAGTTGATGGTTCAACAGATGGACCGTGTTTCCAAAAGATGGTCCGTCCCTGCACATCTGAGACCCTCCAAATGTAAATTAAATTGGGGTTTTAGAGATCTAGTATAAATAGTATTTTTTTTTATTTTTTAGATATAGTTATACATATATAGATAGTTTCTAATAGAGAGTTATAGATAGAGAAGTAGTTAATTTAGCTAGTTTTTCATTGAATTTGTCATTGAAGATTGAAGATCAAGTTATCAATTCAACTTTCATCTCTTATTTGTGATTCTATTGGTAAGAATGTTCAATTATTTTATTTCTTCTTCTCCTCTTGTTATGGATAACTAAACCCAAATCTAGAATTGTGAACCCTAATGATATCAATTGGGTAAAATTGATTATAGGGCTTAAGAATATTTAATTGATTTGGGATTTGTAAAGTGTGATTGGTGATGAAAGTCATTCAATCCTACCCAATTAGCTTTGTTATGCTTGAAATACTAACATGTTGTGTTAACATCAATCAATAATAACTCAAGGATCTAACCCTTGTTTAATGGTTCACCTAGACATAGGCTTAATTCAATTGGCAAAATGCAATCGGGTTGAAGGGAGTTCTCTTCAATTTGACAAAATTGACGTAGATTAACACCATTGGTGTTTTTGAAAGACACCCATTGGTTGCCTAAATTTATTATTTTCTTATTCACCAAAAGCCCATTCTCAATTAACTCATTTGAGTAATTAAAGGGGATCAACCCAAATTTTGGGACACTTCCCTATTTTTTCTCACTATGATTAAATCCTTAAGAATTTACATTCTTAGTTGCAGCTATATTCTCTCTTAATCCTAATTTGAATAAAATCTCAACTACCAAATCATTTGAAAATTTCTAGATAGTCTTGGCCTAACAAAATCTTAGTGGATACGGTCCCTACTCCGGAGTTGGGTAATTATACTATATTGACCGTGTACACTCTCATTAATCGGGGTGGACCACGGGCGATATGGGTGTCAGTATGGTAAATTGGTAACTATAGTTTGCGGTGACTTCGACTTACAAATACTCATATAATAGAGAATTACAATTTTGTCTTTTCAAAAAACATCTCAATTATATCATATTAGAACCGTACACATGTATAATTATTTAAAAAAAAGTATAAGCATGCAATTTCCTTTGTTAATTAATTTCACAAAAGAATATTTCAATCAAGATAGGATAGTTAAAATTTTCAACATCTAAATAATTTATTTTATACAATACCATTTTATATGTTTGCTAGTATTATAATAATATATTGTATATGTAACTATATACTTTGGTATGGCATTGATATTTTGGTATTTTTCTTATAGATATATCATACAAAATACCTAAATTTTAAAAACGCATACCATATACCATACGAAATACCATAGTATCAAAATTACGATATCAAAAATTTCAATTTTGGTATGGCATTCGGTATCTACCATACCACGCACCCCTACTGACAGGGGTTGAGGTGGAACTATGTAATTTTTTTGGTAGTTTGAATTTGTCTTTGACTAAAATAAGTAGGTCGGATCAAGGTCAAATCCTCACACTATAAATACAACTTTTTCAAGTTTTTCAATGGGGAATCAGACTTTGGAGAAGAGCATATTGCAAGGATGTCATACGCACCATGGAGTAGAGATTTACAAAGTTAATCTTTTTTCTATTTTTAAAGTTGAACAATTATGAATTATGTATTCGTTACAAGAATGAGTGACTTGTCTCTTATTATCCTAGAGTTGCAAAATCATCCATAAATGTTCTTCGCTGAATTTTTATGTTAGAATAAATTTGATTATAACCAATTTATATTGGTTTAATTAGTTTACTTACACAATCTTATGTTTAATTATTTAATTACCAATTGAATACTATCTACAAAATTATATTATACGGCCGGGATAGGAGGCCCTTTTCGCATTATAGGACATGGTAGGGCTTTTTTAGCGATTCAGCAATTCGGCACTGACTGGTGGCTTTAATTAACTTACAATAAGCAAGTGACATATTAGTTGTAGACCTCTTCTTATTTTTCCTTACTTAGTCAAATACAATAGATAAAACTACATTCTTATTACTTTAGATGACNCTATGGATATATAGGTATTTTAGTATTTGAATTGAATCTAATTTACCAGGGATGAAGTTTGTAGTAGCATAAACTCTGTGGCTAGTAAACTAGATTTTTAACATGCTAACTAAAGTATATATGCAACTGGATTAGATAAATCTATCGTTAACTCTGAGATATTCTTATGAATTCTCAATATCATATTTAGTTTTTGTATTCAATACTTTCTTCGCATTCTTGAATTCTCTTTGCTATTTAATTTATTTGAAAATTTAACGATTAAGTCCTCTTTGATAACAATACTCTACTCATCACTTTATTACTTATTGATCGCATGCGCTTGAGTAAACATCGGGTGCAATACTAATGATCTGGAGTTTAATGGCTAATAACTGGTATTCTACCTGCATTAATGGGACTAGATATGGGGTTTTCAAGTCTACTAGAGGTCTCAAACAAGGAGATCCTAGCTCTCCTTCTCTTTTTAAGTTGGATTCAAAATCATTATCTACTATGCTGAACCAACTACCTCAAATGGAATTTATTTCTTTTTCTAGGCATTGAAGGTGCCTTATCATTACTCATTTGACTTAAGTTGATGATGCTATTGTATTTTTTATATATAAAGGCTCACTCTCCTTAATAATGAGCAGGTTAATTCTTTATGAAAAATGATTTAAATGTTAGCTCTAGATTTGGGTTGGCCCATCTGATTAATTTAACTATCACTGTTGGAAACCCTAGTTATTGTTGGGATATGTACTACCCATCTATCTATCTTACATTCCCAAAGTAAATTTAAATTTCTTCTTTCATTTTTTTTCTTGAAATTCTTTCTATTAATAGGTTGAGATAGCTCATTAATAATAATAAATTGTGCTTTCTTAATGGATCCCAATACTTTCTAACAAGACTTGGAGGAGATCTAGAAGATCACTAGTATTTCTAATGTCAACTTTACTTTCACTTTCTTGGGATGCACTATTTAATGTGTAAGAAGAAAATTATCTAATTTAGTGAATTGATTGTTACAGTCATGATAGACTTTAAAATTGGCAAGGTAAATTACTATCCTATGGGGTAGAGTTGTACTAATCAAATCAAATGGAAAGGTGTATTGCCAATTTCTTTTGGACTAACTAAGATGAATAGTGGAAACAACACTAAATTTTTTAGGAAAGTCTTTGTTATCCTATTGAGGAAAGGGGTGTTGTGTTCATATCTCTCAAAAATGTTTGTGATTCCTTCTCTGCCAAGATGTGATGGATTTTTACGACTAAAAGTTCTATATTAAGGGAGTTCCATGTCATGTCCAAAAATTAGGAGAGGGTGCATCTGGCTCTCGATGCTAAGCTGATCGAGATAACGGCTAGAAGACGTTTGTAACTATAACACTTAGGTCTTCTAGGCTGCCTGTCACAATCAACTGGAGTACAAAACTTGACCTATAAGGTCTTAAAAATAAAGGATAAGTAACTAAAATACTAACAAGGCCATGACTATGCAAAACCAAGTTTTGGAAATTCGACAAGGTCACAAACTGAATAATAATGTACACATTAAGTCTACAAAGCCTCTAAAGAGTAAACAACATTGATGGCCGGAACAGGGCTCCAACCTACCCTTAACTGTAACTCAAAACTCAAACTAAAATATTAGAACATAGCTCCAGAAAGAAAGGAGCATATAACATATCCATTGATATCACGAACTGTTAGAGCAACTGAAAATCTTGGCCTCTACCTGCACATGCAGAAGGAATGCAGGTCCCCAGGTGAAGGGATGTCAGTACGAATAAAATGTACTAATATATAAGGCTGAAACAGTAAACGTGAGACAACAATCATATAATCATTGAGTCAAAAGGAATAATCATATGAAGGACAGAGACAACCTGAAACTCTGGAAACTGATATATAAACAAGACATGATACATCAAATGAATCCAATCAAGTAATCACATATACAAATCATACTGGTTTATCAGTAAGCTATACAGTCACTAGTCAGACAATGACCTAGCCATGTAACATGTCCACTTAATGCCTTGAATGACTTTCAGAAGGTTCAGATAACATAAGAGTTCTAAAAGACTTATAATGATATTCTAAAGACATTTCTTGCCGCCTTGGCGTATAACTTGGACATAGACATAAGAACGTATTCTTATTTTCAGATAATCTGCTGACATTGAGAAATTGCATATAACCTGACCATGAAAATGATTCCATAGAAATGTCAATAGGTTGCACATTCAAGTTCTAATTTTCAAGTTCAACATATCAATTGGTTTGGAAACTCATTAACTTGCCGCTTACCTTAAGGGAGAGGAATAATAAAATCTCATCTTACCTCAAAACATATGCATAAGAGGGAAAACTATTTCAAGGAATATCCAATTTTGATAAACTCATTTACCCTCGCTAGACTTAGCATCATTTCTTAGCATAGGTACATTCACGCGATCATCTTAGCCTTTTTTCTTTTACAAATTTCACTTAGAAAGTAGAACTTTAAACAAGATTGACATTACATATGTGAAATAATATAAAGGATCAGCTCACAGTACCTATGTTGAGGAGTCTCCATACTCAATCTATAACTATGACAAAAATCACATATATTACAGCTTTTGCTTCACATTCGTATGCTTCAAATATTTTAACTATTATAACTTTATGTCAAGTATTTCCAACGCTCGTACAGAACCATAAATTTCCTAAATATGATTTTAGAAACATAGGAATATCATATCGTTCCTTTCAATGACATAGTTTCGTGATTGAAAAACAATAAAAGGGACACATTTACATACCTTGGCACGTATCTCTAACTTTTCTGGAAATATTCCTTTTAAGATTACAATTTAAAGATTCGTTAAACTCTAATTTTTAATCAAAATAAGAAGCTAGTTCATGCCCATGAAATTCTAGAAAAATCAGCAACAACATATACCACAAAGGCACACAACAAGGCACAACAATATTACTTACAAGTTCCCTCCAATTTTCACTTCCAAACACATAGAATTCAAGGAGGAAATTACTCACTTTTATTTGAGGATAACTTATCCAAGGTAGAAGATGTGTTCCTCAATTTTCACTACCCAGAACTTTATAAAAAACATAGCCACCCAACAATACAACAACTACGATAAGTAAATATACAAGTCATAACTTTCTTCAAGTTTTCCTTCACAAATTCCATAGAAAACAAAGGCAGAATTAATCAACCCCCTTGGAGATGTTCTTAGCTAATATGGAAGAGGTTTACTCCATCCCCTATTGCCCATAAACACACCAAAACACAGCAATCCACCAAAATAGTCCAGTAGAAGCGAGTCTAGAACCTCCACGATCTTTTTCCCAAAATTTCCTAGTTCTTGATATGAATTTTAATGGTTGTTTTGCCTTGCTTCATCACCAGAAATAGAGAGAAAATATTTTATCCAATCAAGTAGGTCAATCGGGATATGTATGAAATGTTTTCTACAAAGAACAACTTAGATTTTAAAGAGGTGGGGCGGTGGAGGCGCTAGGTCAATGTGCCTGCATTACTGCGTGACAGTGCTTTGGTAAAATCCCACAACTTTTTACTCCAAACTTCAATTGATGAATGGTTTAATGTTATGAAAACTAGAATCAAAGATCATTAATTTGATAGGTTGTAGGACTTCTAACTCATTATAGATCGAGAGATGTGATCATTTAAAGTTGACCCTTACTGATGAACTTCACATACTCACCGCCCTTCCTTTTGTACATATTTCCCTCCTCAACTATGGTCTACATACAGCTCGTACGTCCCTTAGCACAAAATTCAAACATAAATCAATCATCAAAAAAAATTTAGGGCGTAACATTACAGAGGCTAAGTACACCTTGAGAGTGCACAGTCCTGTTGCCAAAAATGATTTGGTGATCAATTTCACACATAAAAAAGAATGATTGACATTAGATATGGGTGTGAAAAAGTGATCTAGTAGATAACTGGACCTGAAAAGTTGTCCTTCTATTGGGACTATTGGACAGATACTAGGGTTATATCAAAGGATAGAAATAAATCCCTCTACTAGGAAGACCTCATTGTTAGCTGATTTCATTCATCGATAAAAATGGATTTAAGACAAAATATTAAATTTGTTACCTTTATAGATGGCTAATAAAGGCTTGAAGATTAGAATATATGATTAGGAATGGTGCGATACTATTGTTTGTATTGTAGACCAAACTAGTAATCTTACATGTCTCAGTGTCTAAATAAAACTCAAGAAAGTTAAGAACCATGCTCTCTCTAATGATAAGATTTGACACAAGAAGCTACCTTTTAAAATTTCTTTTTTCATAAAGAGGTTTCTATCTAATAAATTCCCCATTCATTACAATCTAAAATAAGTTTAACATCTAGGGACCCTCTATTTGTTGCTGTTGCAGAAATCATAAAAATGAGAATCTGGAGCACCTTTAAATACAATGTAAAATAGCATCAAAAGTTTAGAAGTTCTTCTGTGATTCCTGTGGTATTAAAACCAGAAACGCTACCAGGATGCTATTCATTTCATGATGGCTTAAGAAGCAAAACAAGATCCAACATGTGATGCTACAATGTCTTCCTTCCATCATATGTTGAAAATTTTGAAAAGTGAGATGTTCTACTAGGTTTGAGGGTGTATCTATGTTTTCCTACAGAGTGACTGATCATGTTAATTACCTAAAAAAAATTCTACTTCATTCATTTTTTTTCGAGCCTAGCATTTCAAGATAATGAACAGCTACTTGCTCTTTTGTAAAAAAAAAGGTAAAAAAAATATTTTGATAATAAGAATTTAAGTGGGAAAAACTGAGTTCTATGTGTTCAAGCTAAATTTTTATGGATGCTCTAAAGTGAACCTTAGGGAAGATGGAGGGATTTCTGACTATTATGTGACTTGTTCTAATAATCTAGCTGAAGCAAAAACTATTCTTTTAGGCTTATGTTGGTGTATTCAAAATTATTTATCTTTGTAAGCATAGTATTTTATCCTATGCTAATTTTTAAAATGATTAAAGGTATCATAGAACCTACTTGGAAATTGAAAGATATTATCAAAAAGATCAATATTCTTAT
>JACEIK010002492.1:146972-168886 GCA_018107945.1 Datura stramonium
CTCATGTTGGAGAACTTTAATTGTAAAAACTAAGGGTGGGCATTCAGTTCTTCTATTAAAAATTTTTATACTTTAGTTCAGTTTCTTCAATTTTCAATTATTCAAAAGTGTGTACGAAATACCAAACCAAATTAGTTTTGGTTCAATTTTTTCCAAATTCGATTTGATTTGATTCGATTTTTCTAATTTGATTTTTTCGATATGGTTCTTATTAATGGAATATTTTCTACTTGTAAATGAGTTACTTTTTAAATTGAAATTGGGATTTTATGTCTTGTTAATTCAAAATGGGCTATTTTAAGTTTCAGATCTCTATGTTTTGTGTTTCAAACGAAACTGTTCTTGAAATTTTGACTTTTGAATTTTTGAGAAGGATGCAAACTAAACTTGTAGCAACCAGCAACTCAACAACCAACAACCATATATATTACAATTATCACACTTTCTCTCAAAGCAAGAAAACTCAAAAACTAGAGAAATTGTAATGAAACTCAATAATTTTGGGGTAATTTTCTTGGGTTTATATATGTAAAAATAGATGTCTATTACCAAAAAAGCTACTAGAAATAATGAAAATTAAACCTTAATTATAGAATCTCATTGAAGACCTTATAACTTGGAACAGAAGAAGAGAAGGCGAGAATTTCAAAGAAGAAGAAGAAGAATGGAGGTTGAGATAGAATTTTGAGAGGGGAGAGAAAAATACCACTGAATCAATGTCTTTCCTCAATAGTGTCACTTGTGTATATATTGAAGTATATTGTACCTCTCATGTGATCCTAACTCGTGCTCTCAGGTGACCACTAATTCAAGGTCATTACAATCCTTCTCACCTAAATTGACCTTGTCCTCAAGGTCATTGTTGAATACTAGACTAGAAATGAATGATTGTTGTTGTAGGAAGTATTGAGCACCCACAAATATACCAATGCAACTTATGGTAATTCAAATAAATTAGTTGTTCAAATACAATATCTTCAAACTTGCCATCCGAAGAGCCAGTGTTCTTAGTGTTCGCATCTGAGAAATAATGTCTTAACCAATCAACTCTTCCTATAATATCTCAAGCTTTTCTCTAGTCAATTCTAATTTTCTTCCATACATCACAATCTTATAACAGGAGCATGAAAGCTGACTTGAAAGCAGAGCTACTTGCGTCTTCAGTTCTTAAATCATTCTTTTGTCCATCTCAAGATCATATTTTTTTAATCTTTACCTCATTTTCAATTGAATTAAGCTGCACATATGGTAAATCAAAAAAGATTTCCATAGAATCCATGTAACTAGAGAAATATTAGAGACAATATTCCAATAGAATGAACTGCTCGATTGAAGTAATCCAAGGTGAGCTTATAGGAGAACTAATCATGTTAGTTAGAACTTTGTTTAAAACCAAAGTACAGTCTTCATTAATGACATCTTGTCCTATAAGTACTGAAATACCTTCCAAGCTGCCTCTCATTTGATTTTCATAACCAAGAGCTTTAATGACACGATGAAGTATTGGTCTCAGACTTAGGTGGTGAGTATAATTGATTGCACCAGCAAAATTATTGGCTAGCAATTGTTTCCTTCAAAAAAAACTCTTTGATGGTCCTTTTATTGTAAGATAGTTCCATATCCAAGAAATTTTTGCTCCCAAATTCTTTAAGACAACAGTAAGGTCGCAATAATTTTTTAAATTGATTGTGCCACAGCCTTCAATAATGATAGTTCATTTGTGACAACAACATCATCTAATAAGAAACTACCAATTAAGCTTCCAACATCAACAATATTTGTTGTATTCACTAGGCGCATTGCAGTAGTTGAATTTCTTTCTTAAACTCTTCAGCGGTAGAGAACATTCCTTCATTTATAATTCCTTTATCATGAGATCCATAGCGGCAAAAAACAACCAAGTCTTCTAATGTGAGCCCGTTAGCACCTTGGAGAAGCAATCCAAGGTCAACCAATGAATTTTTAATTGTGCCTTTATTTGAGTAATCATTGAATGAAAAATACAAGATTTAAAATTTGAATCCATCACTATATTTCACCTTAAATGCCCAACATACTAAGAGAGTATCTTATAGATGTCTATCACTCTAAATTTCTACAAAGTTGAATAATTCCTTAGGATATTTCTGCTTGTTCCTCTTGCCTCCCCTATTGTAATGCCTCGAAAACTCAAAGACTAGACCCGGGACTCAAAATAGAGAAATCTGAAAACTCTGCACCAGGTCACAAAATGACTCATTTTGTGACTCGTGGGGAATGACCACGAGTCATTAAGTGACTCGTGGTGAGGCCAGGGAGCTTAGTGTGAAATTTGGTGTATGGGTGACCCGGGTGTGACCACGAGTCATGGTCAACCCCTACGAGTCGTGATATGACCCATGGTCAAGAATTATATAAAATCGGGAAAGGATAGGTAGTGAACCTAACGTCTTGTTACCACGAGTCGTTGTCCATGCCCAGACCCGTTAGGTGACTCGTGATCAGGACTTGGTCAAGAGTTAGAAGAGGTTGACAGTGTACCCAACGGGTCCTCACCACGACTCATTTGGGACACCATGAGTCATGGTGTCACCCGTGGGGACTCTAGGGTTTCTAAGGCAGTGTGGTTCACAGGAGGTGACCATGAGTCATGGTCACTAACCACGACTCATTAGATCCCTCGTGGTGACCATTAGTGGGTTCTAGGAAGTGCACCTCACGAGTGCAACCACGAGTCATGGTCACTAACCACGACCCATTAGGTCACCCGTGAGGACTGACGATCAATTTTCCCCTGCGAGTTTTCAAGGGTATTTCAGTAATTTCCTACCTTACTAGACTCTAAACTATGTCATTTTATGCATATTTTCAGACTTATTAGAGAGGTTAAATAGTTTCTTTCCTCATTCCCCCCACAAACCTTCAGAAAACAAATCGTAAAATTCTCTTAGGAACTCTCAAAGCAAGAACTAGGGCAGTCTACTTCTCCTCAGATTCTCAAGAAATTTTTCAGGCTTCTTCACCAGGTATGTGGGAATTCAATAAGAGAATAGTTCTTCCCTTGTGTTCCCAAATCCCTCCCTATTTCTCTCTATCAAATGTAGCCCTGAAATTACTGAATGTCAAGAAATGGCTAGTCATATTTTGTCTAAATCATGTGGATTATTATATCATGTTAATTATAGATATTCTCCATCAGTTTGTGACTAAAATGATGTTAAATCTTGTAAAGTGAAATTTAGCCCTATTTCTTGAACTAGAAAATCTTGAAATTGGCATCAGTGCTTGAATATCAAATTGTTTGCTTAGATTTATCAATGTTGTGGATGCCCATGTTGCTAGTAGCATTGAAACTAAATGAGAATATTATCAGTTCAGTTTTAGCAAGAATGTTAGAATTCTCAGTGTCAGTTATTCCCTAGCAAGATATATTGGGTCCTACCGATGGGATGTATACATCGGACTCCATGTCTAGCTCACGTGGTTATATGTCAGTTATAAACTCTCCCACTAGTCAGGTCCAGTTTCAGTTCAGTTCAAATTAGTATTCCAGACTTAGAACATGCTTTGACCATCAGACAGGGTCTTACAGACCATCTCAGTTATTTCAGTCATTCCGTTCAGTAGCTTTAGTTGGTCATTGCATGTCTTTCCAGTTTAGCATTTTTATTCCATTGTGATATGTTTCTCTCACTTACTCAGTACATTCAAAGTATTGACACATACTTTTATGTTGTACCATTCTATGATACAACTGCAGGATCTCAGTCTCAGCCTTGCTAGCCGATCATTCACTAAAGACCAGAGTTATCTAGTTGGTGAGTCCTCGTTCTTTGAGGACGGAGATTATTCACTTCAGTTATATTTTCTTTTCTTCTATTTAGATTTGGAGTTAGCTGGGGGCTTATCCCAGCAACTCATCAGTCATAGTGGCTTTTGGACGCAGATTGGTTTTGTTTCAGACTTGTAGTTGTTACACCCTGCAAGTTTCTAATGTTTAGAAGGCCTATTCGTACGTTGGTTAAGAGTTTTAGAGTGCAATACGGGCGAGAAAGAGGCCCGGGGAAAGGTCGAACGAGCACAGAGTCGGGACCACGCGGGAGGAGGCCGGGCCAGCAGCACAGAGGAGCAGCGTAGCACGGACCATGCCCTTTGTGATGGGTTCCATGAAATGGCCCTAGATTGGCGCGATAGGGTCCGTGCCACAGATCCCTGTCCACTGCCTCAAGTATATATATGCCTCTCTCTTTGATTTCAGTTCATTTTTCAAGTTTATCTTTGTCCAGAGAGGGAAACAACGAAGAAATCAATATTTTTCATCTCTTTACGCTACGACCCGAATTCAAATTAACTTCGGGTATTGAAGTTTAAGGCTGCAGGGAGCATTGCTATGGAGTTATTTTCACGAAATTCACCCGGCGAATCGTAACCCCACCGAGCTAAAGTTGTTGGAATTGCTCCAAACTAGTGTCAGTACTATCACAGGCTTAAAGTAAGCATTTCTTACCTCTAGACTTTTGAGAAATTATGAGTTTTCGACCGTGATCCGTTAAGTTGAAATATAGTTAATATTTATATATAAATTTATCGTTTTCTTCGAATTTAGTACTGAAACTACTCATTTTCTCCCAGTAATACGATTGTAGTTGAGAAGAACAGTTGAATACGAACTGAAACTCGCTAGTTAATCAGTAATCGGCAAACGAGGTATGTTAAGGCAGTTTCCTTCGGCAAGTTAGTTTTTTAGTACGATAGCTTAGTTTGAATCCCAGTAAGAATACCAGAAGCATGTCTATTATGACTAGTTGTTGTTATTAGCTGAAATCTGTATTCCATGTTAGTTTGGGATGGATTATGCCTGTATAGCCTTCATGACCGACCCCAGGGTTATTAGCTGTGTCGACGCCAACCAGGGGTGAGATAACGTTGCTCTACAGAGCGGTATGCCATCTGCAAGGGATGAAGATGGGGTCCCGGTCCTCATATATTGTGGTTGGCTCTATACACACCCGTTGAACCTGGTGCCTGGGGTGCAGATATCAGCAGTCCACTAGACTCAAACACAGCTACAGTCAGGGGCCAAGCGAGCTCAGTTGCAAGACCTAGGGGGCCAGTAGGACAGCTATAGCTATCAGTTGACCCAGTACGACCTTGATAGGGGTCTATAGACTGAAGTGCACTCACCAAGGCTTATGGGGGCCCTAGGTGGGTTATTCTGTGCTGGTTGTACCTTCCGGCTAATGGGGGCAGGTAAGGTTTTTGTTTTCTTTAGTTATTACTAAATTAGTTAGTAAGAAGCTCTAATACTCAAGTATGATCTCTACCCCTCCATTTCAGTTATTCTCAGTTCTATCTCTTTATTTTAGTCATTTACAGTTATCACCTACATATTCAGTACATATTGTACTGACACCCTTTCTGGGGCGCTGCATTACTTGCTTGTAGATATGGATAGACGAGGAGCAGGTCCCTCGTAGCTTTCATCCAGCATCACCAGAGTAGTTAGATCCTTTCTTTCGAAGCTTGTAAATAGAAGGTTTACTTCTTTTGATTGTACAATTCATGGGTAGGTCGGGTCCCTGTCCCGACCATCATATTACTCCTAGAGGCTTTAAGATTATTTCTATTTCCCTGTGGTTAGTTGTTATTGGTCGTGTGGGGCCCATGTGTTTTAGTTTACGTGTTGGCCGTGTGGGGACTTGTTTAGCTAATAGATTAGCAGCCTTGTCGGCCATAGTTTATCTTAGCACTGGATTTACTTTACAGTCACAACTAGATATCATGGTGGCCTTGTTGGCCCGCATAGGATTCCCTGTTACTGTCATTTCTGGTTAGCTTTTTTGCTTTACAGGTGTCTATAAGGCCTTGTTGGCCAGAGGTTGTATTTACAGCCGAGGTATAGCCCGTTGTTTTCTTGAATTGAGAAGTAAGCCTGCACCACGAGTGCACAGCTTAGCTTAGTCAGTTCAGATCCTAGTAGGGCACCAGGTGCCAGTCATGCCTCCCAAGGTGGGGCGTGACAATAGTTTCTTCCTAATGTTTTCAAATATTATGGACCAGCTTTACTTCTTTCAAGTATTTATATTTTTGCTTCAAACTTCCGTTGTATATAATTTGTATGTTACTCAGAATGCCAGTGTATGATGACCAGGTGTTGACTTGGGGTTACTTGTAACTCCAAGTGTCGTGTTCCGTTCAGGGTGTAAGCTCGAGGTATGACAAACTTGGTATCAGAGCACTAGGTTTTTAGTATCCTTGGATGTCTAAAAGCCGCATCGCGTAGAGTCCTCTTCATGGGTGTAAAGCGCGCCACACTTATGACGGGGAGACTACGAGATGTTATTAGGAAAATTCTCTTTATTTCATACTCTTTATCATGCATTAATTCAATTCCAGAATCGTCCTCCTAACTCGTGCTTTGTCTCGTTTCATTAAATCATGCCTCCGCGATGTGGTAACAGAAGAAGGGAAGGTAATGCTCACCGTCCTGCCCCACCAGCTACGACAGCCCCACAGGACTACTCGGTGTCTACCGCAGAATTCAGGGCGGCCATTCAGCTGCTCACTCAAACTGTTACCAACCAAGTGAACTAGAAGGTGGTTCTAATCAACAATAATGGTTTCGCAGTAGCTGTCCGGGTGAGGGATTTCACTCGGATGAATCCTCCAGATTTTCATAAATCTAGGGTGGGAGAGGACCCATAAGGATTTGTGGACGAAATTAAAAAGATCACCTGAATTATGGGTGTCAGTCCCTTAGAGAGTGCCGAATTGGCTGCCTACCAGCTAAAAGGGGTAGCCCAGGTCTAGTACGAACAGTGGAAGGAGAGGAGGCCAGCGAAAGAAAGACCGGTGGAATGGGAGGAGTTCACTATAGCCTTTCTGGACAGATTCTTCCCTCAGGAGCTCAGGGAGGCAAAAGTAGCGGAGTTCATGAATTTGAGACAGGAAAACCGGATGATAGAAGAGTACGCTCTGGAGTTCACCATGTTATCCAAATACGCTCCAGAGATGGTGGCCGAGCCAAGGGCTCGCATGCTGAAATTTGTAGATGGGGTGTCGAACTTGGTTCTCAAAGAGAGTAGGACAGCGATGCTGATTAAGGATATCGACCTCTCCAGCCTGATTGTCTATGGCCAGCAGATTGAGGCCAAAAAATTGAGGGACATGGAGCGAAAGAACAAGCGGGCAAGTAAGGGCCAATCAGATTATGGCCACCGGAGGTCTAGCAGTAGCAGCCGCCCACAGTAGCAACAGAAGCAGAGGGCTCCAACGTGCAGCTCAGCCAGCGCCTCTACCTTTTGGTCCCGCCAGGACCAAAAGGGTGGAGTGCCTGGATCTCATTCCCAGAGTTACAATGCCGGTAGCAGGTATCCGCTTGCCTCAAGTGCGGCAAGAACCACCTAGACGAGTGTCTTCGGTGTTGAGAGGGTTTTTTTGGTTGTGGACAGCTTGGGCATCAGCTTAGCCCATCAGTAGGACGAGCGAGATCACAATCCACTACCTTAGCAGCTCTAATAGGCCAACCAGCTCAGTAGGCTAACATATCAGGTACGGAAGGAGGTCAATGCCAAATCCATTTTTATGCATTATCATCTCATCAGGATCAGGAGAACTCACCGGATGTGGTCATAGGTATGTTATGTATTTTCCATCTAGATTTATATGCCCTACTTGATTTGGGTGACACACTATCATTCGTGACTCCCTACGTAGTAGTCTAGTTCGATATCAGTCCAGAGGTCCTCTCAGAACCATTTTTAGTCTCCACCCCAGTTGGCGAGTTAGTTAGAGCCAGTCGGGTGTATAGAAACTGCCCAAGCTCAGTCTTCAATAAAGTCATTTCAGCTGACCTTGTAGAGTTAGACATGGTCAACTTCGACCTCATTCTTGGCATGGATTGGTTACACTCCGGTTATGCCTCAATCGACTGCAGAACTAGGGCCGTCATATTTTAGTTCCCTAATGAGCAAACTCTAGAATGGACGGGCAGTAGTTCAGCACCTAAGGATAGGTTTATTTCCTACCTTAAGGCTTGGAAGCTTATATCTAAAGGATGTATTTACCATCTAATTCGGGTCAAGGATTTTGACTCTGAGATCCCAACTATCCAGTCAGTCCCTGTTGTTAGTGAATTCCAGATATGTTCCCCGAAGATCTTCCCGGAGTTCCTCCTGAACGGGAAATCGAATTCGGTATAGACCTTATTCCAGACACTCAACCCATATCCATCCCTCCTTATAGAATGGCTCCGACTGAACTTAAGGAGCTGAAGGAGCAACTAAAAGATCTTCTAGATAAGGGTTTTATCAGACCCAGCATCTCTCCCTAGGGTGCTCCAGTGCTATTCGTGCGAAATAAAGACAGTACCCTCAGAATGTGCATCAATTACTGTTAGTTGAATAAGTTCATAGTCAAGAACAAGTATCCTCTATCCAGAATTGACAACCTGTTCGACCAACTTCAGGGAGCCAACTATTTCTCTAAAATAGATCTTATGTTGGGGTATCATCAGCTAAGAGTCATAGAGTGTGACATACCGAAAACATCTTTCAAGACTCGGTATGGTCACTTAGATTTTGTGGCTATGTCCTTCTGACTAACAAATGCCCCTCTTTATGGGCCTGATGAATAGAGTCTTCAAGTAGTATCTGGATACGTTCGTCATTGTATTTATCGATGACATTCTAGTATACTATATAAATGAGGAAGGGCATGCTAATCACCTTAGGATAGTGCTTCAGACACTTAGAGACCACCAGCTGTTCGCCAAGTTCAGCAAGTGCGAATTCTAGTTAAAGTCCGTGACCTTCCTGGGTCATATGGTCTCGGGTGAGAGTATTCAGGTTGATTCTCAAAAGTTAGTAGTAGTAAAAGACTAGCCCAAACCTACCTCCCCAACCAAAATCAGAAGTTTCCTGGGTTTGGTCGGTTATTACTGATGCTTTGTGGAAGGCTTTTCTTCTATAGCATCTCCACTGAATAGGCTGACTCAAAAGAAGGTGAAATTTCAATGGTCAGATGCGTGTGAGAAGAGTTTCCAGGAATTAAAAACTCGACTCACCTACCGCTCCAGTGTTCACCCTACCAGAAGGATCAGATGAATTTTGTAGTATATTGCGATGCTTCCAGAGTTGGACTCGGTTGTGTTCTAATGCGGTGGGGCAAAGTGATAGCCTACGCCTCCAGACAACTCAAGGTTCATGAGAAGAATTAACAACCTCATGACTTGGAGTTGGCAGCGGTGGTGTTTGCGTTGAAAATATGGAGACATTACCTGTATGGGGCTCAGATTGATGTTTTCACCAATCACAAGAGCCTTCAGTATGTATTCAGTCAGAAGGACCTAAATCTTCATCAGAGAAGGTGGTTAGAGCTCCTGAAGGATTATGATATGAGCGTGCTATATCACCTGGGAAAATCCAATGTGGTGGTTGACGCCCTAACCAGAGTGTCTATGGGTAGCTTGGCTCATGTTAAGGAAGGCAAAAGGAATTGGCAAAAGATATTCACCGACTAGCTCGGTTAGGTGTGCAGTTGGTTGACTCAGCTGAGGGTGGAGTGGTGATGCAAAGTGGGTCAGATTCCTCTTTGGTTGTTGAAGTTAAGTCCAAATAGGATGAAGATCCCATCTTACTTAAGCTTAAGGTAGCGGTTCTCAGAAAAGAAGTTGAGGCTTTCTCCAAATAGGGAGATGGTGTACTCCGTTATTAGGGGAGATTGTGTGTACCGAATATCGGTGATTTGAGACAGCAGATATTGGATGAAGCACACAGCTCGAGATACTCCATCAATTCTGGTGCTACTAAAATGTACCGCAATTTGCGGAATATTTTCTGGTGGAACGGCATGAAGAGAGACATCGCCGAATTCGTAGCTAAGTGCTCGAACTGCCAGCAAGTCAAGGTAGAGCGCCAAAGATTGAGAGGTATGACCCAGGATATCATCATACCCACGTGGAAGTGGGAAGAAGTGAATATGGACTTTATTATGGGTCTACCTCGAACTCGTCGGCAACATAATTCTATCTGGGTAGTAGTAGACCAGATGACTAAGTCAGCACATTTCCTCCCAGTAAAAACTACAGATTCAGCTGAGGACTATGCTAGGATCTATATCCAGGAGTTAGTCAGACTTCATGGGGTGCCATTATCCATTATTTCAGACAGAGGTACCCAGTTCACCTCACATTTATGGAAGTCTTTTCATAAGGGACTTGGTCCCAGGTCAAGCTTAGCAGCTTTTCACCAGCAGACAGATGGGCAAGCTGAGTGGACTATTCATACCCTAGAAGATATGTTGAGAGCGTGGGGGATCGATTTCAAGGGCAGTTGGGATGACCACTTTCCTCTTATCGAGTTTGCGTACAACAATAATTATCACTGCAATATCCAGATGGCCCCGTTTGAGGCATTGTATGGTAGGAGGTGAAGGTCTCCTATTGGGTGGTTTGAGGTTGGTGAAGCTGCTATAATAGGGCCAGACTCAGTTCATGAAGCTATGCAGAAAGTACAACTCATCAGAGAAAGATTGAGAACAGCTCAGAGTCGTCAGAAATCTTATGTTGATGTGAGGAGAAGAGAATTGGAGTTTGTTGTGGATGATTGGGTCTATCTGAAAATTTCACCCATGAAAGGGGTGATGAGATTTGGGAAAAAGGGAAATATTAGCCCGAGATATGTGGCACCCTACAAAATTCTGAGGCAAATTGGCAAGGTAGCTTATGAGCTGGAATTACCTTCAGAGTTGGCATCTGTGCACCTAGTATTCCATGTATCACTATTGAAGAAGTGCATTGGTGATCCAACTTCAATAATGACATTGGACAGTGTAGGAGTGAAACGAAGTCTCTCATACAAGGAGTTCCCAGTCCAAATCCTTGACTGTCAGGTTCGTAAGCTGAGGAACAAAGAGATAGCTTCAGTCAAGGTCTTATGGATAAATCAGCATGTTGAGGGAGCTACATGGGAGGCTGAAGCAGAATGATGGCTAGATACCCCCATTTGTTCCCTTCCGACTCAGTTTCAATTCAAGGTATCAACTCCTTTCCCAAAAATGCTTTTAGTTCATATGTCTCAATTTCTTTCATGTAAATGAACATGTGCATGATTAGTAAATTCAATTTAGACTTGTGATAAGTTCAGAGATAGTCATTCCGCTAGTTTTCAGCTTTCATGATCAATATTTATGTATAAAAGTTTCCATTCTCTGCTTTCCTGTGTGTTTTCCAACATTCAAGGACGAATGTTCCCAAGGGGGAGATATTATAATGCCCCGGAAACTCAAAGACTAGACCCAGGATCAAAATAGAGAAATCTGTAAAATCTGCACCAGGTCACAGACGAGACCCATAGGGAGTGACCACGAGTTGTTAAGTGACTCGTGGTGAGGCCTTGGATCTTAGTGTGAAATTCAGTGTATAGGTGACCACGGATGTAACCACGAGTCATGGAAGCCCCCACGAGTCGTGATATGACCCGTGGTTAGGAATTATATAAAATCGAGAAAGGTTAGGAAATGCACCTAACGACTTGTCACCACGAGTCGTGGTCCATTCCATGACCCGTTAGGTGACTCGTAGTCAGGACTTGGTCAAGAGTTCGAGGAGGTTGACAGTGTACCCAATGGGTCCTCACCACGACTCATTTGGGACACCATGAGTCATGGTGTCACCCGTGGGGACTCCAGGGTTTCTAAGGAAGTGTGGTTCACGGGAGGTGACCACGAGTCATGGTCACTAACCACGACTCGTTAGGTCCCTTGTGGTGACCATTAGTGGGTTCCAGGCAGTGCACCTCACGAGTGCGACCATGACCCGTTAGGTCACCCATGAGGACTGACGATCAGTTTTTCCCTGTGAGTTTTCAAGGGTCTTTCAGTAATTTCCTACCATTCTAGACTCTAAACTACGTCATTTTATGTATATTTTCAGAATTATTAGAGGGTTTAAACGATTTCTTTCCTCATTCCCCACTCAGACCTTCAAAAAACAAATCGTAAAATTCTCTCAGGAACTCTCAGAGCAAGAACTAGGGCAGTCTACTTCTCCTCAGATTCTCAAGAAATTCTTCAGGCTTCTTCACCAGGTATGTGGGAATTCAACAAGGGAATAGTTCTTCCCTTGTGTCCCAAAATTCCTCCCTATTTCTCTCTATCAAATGTAGCCCCGAAATTACTGAATGTCAAGAAATGGCTAGTCATACTTTGTCTAAATCATGTGGATTATTATACCATGTTATTATATATATTTTCCACCAGTTTGTGACTAAAATGATGTTAAATCTTTTGAAGTGAAATTTAGCCCTATTTCTTGAACTAGAAAATCTTGAAATTTGCATCAGTGCTTGAATATCGAATTGTTTGCTTGGATTTATCAGTGTTATGGACTTCCATGTTGTTAGTAGTATTGAAACTAAATTAGAATATTGTCAGTTCAGTTTTAGCAAGAGTGTCGTCAGAAAATGTAGGTTGATCAGTTTGACTATAGAATTTTCCGAGGTGTCAGTAGTACCTCCCAGTTATCAAAATCAGGTTTAGAATTTAGTTTTATTGGTCCACTCAATGTTCATGACACTTTAGATATACATCTTTGACCAGCCTTAGGACCCCAATTTCAGATTTTAGTTTGTTCTGTAGACGGTTACGACGCTTCCAGATAAGCAGCTCTAATCAGTCTTAGAACCTCAGAATCTGGTCTGATAAGACCCTTAGGGTGCTTTCAGATATGTACCCTTGACTGGTCTTGGGCTCCAGTTTCGAGCTATCAGTTTAGTATTCAGTCTAGGACTATCCAGTGGGAGTAGGACTTAACACCGAGTGGACCGGGTTCCAACGCACCTAGGTTCCCAAAACTACGTTGCCACCGTAGGTTACAGTATTTCTTGGCCTGATTGGCCCCAAACTCTTGTGATCACCCAGTTCATGCCTTTATACCCTGACAAGTTATATTGGGTCATACCGATGGGGTGTATACATCGGACTCCATGTCTAGCTCATGTGGTTATATGTCGGTTATAGACTCTCCCACTAGTCAGTTCAGTTCAGATCAGTATTCCAGACTTAGAACATGCTTTGACCATCAGACAGGGTCTTACAGACCAGCTCAGTTATTTCAGTCATTCATTTCAGTAGCTTTAGTTGATCATTGCATGTCTTTCCAGTTAAGCATTTTTATTCCATTGTGATATGTTTCTCTTACTTACTCAGTACATTCAAAGTACTAACGCATACTTTTATGTTGTATCATTTTACGATACAGCTGCAGGATCTCAGTCTCAGTCTCGCTAGTCGATCACTCACCAAAGACCTCAGTTATTCTAGTTGGTGAGTCCTCATTCTTCGAGGACGGAGATTATTCACTTCATTTATATTTTCTTTTCTTCTATTTAGATTTGGAGTTAGCTGGGGGCTTGTCCTAGCAACTCATCAGTCATAGTGGCTTTTAGACGCAGATTGATTTTGTTTCAGACTTGTAGTTTCGTCCTAATGTTTTCAAATATTATGTACCAGCTTTACTTCTTTCAAGTATTTATATTTTTGCTTCAAACTTCCGTTGTATATATATTTGTATGTTACTCAAAATGCTAGTGTATAATAGACTAGGGGTTGACTTGGGGTTACTCGTGACTCCAAGTGTTGTGTTCCGTCCAGGGTGTAAGCTCGGGGAGTGACACTTATTATGCATTCACACAAACTCATGCATCTAAAATAGCATGTACAAAGGCATTATAACTTTCTCACAAAAAATTAGACAGTAATTCATTTTTAATATCTTCAAGGTTGTAGGATTAAAAACAAAATGGAAGTATCTACACCATTAATGTTGCCCCGTCCAAGTTTAAAAAAATGTTAAGAAAGTATTCTGTAATTCACCAACAATAAATTTGATGTTTTCCCAATCGATATCAAGCCACCCCCTAAACCACCTTAAAATCCATTTGTTCGAAACCTTAGAATAGTAGCGAGTTGTGTTATGGAATAATCCAAAAATATAGAAATAAAAGTAATGAGGCACAAGGTGCAAATTTGGCTCCATTGAAAAGCAACTTCAATTGATTCAGCTAATCGAAATTAAACTTAATAGACTTCATGTAGCTAATTTTGGACAAATATATTATAGTACCTTGAGGATCAAAACTTAATTATATTGCAATAGTAAGCTTAAGCATGCCAATTCCTATTCTTCTAAGAAATACAGTCTCCAGCATATCACTACCTACATTAGAGTTCCATGTTGCAACATTAAGTAGCTCAACTCTCAGCTTAGTGAATCCGGAGACTTGATCAAGCACAACAGTAATTTGATGTGGTATTTTTTTTAAATACCTTAACTACATAGTGCATTTCTTTGTAGTCACTATATACATCAAGCAAAGAACTATAATAGGTTGTAGGGAGAAACTTTCGATTAGGATCAAAGGAAAAAGTAAACAACATATGTTGAATAGTTGCATATCCAGTTACCAAACTATTGTTATACACTTCACTATTTTAGGCCATTTTATTAGACAAGTAGGAATCAACTCTAGTTATTTGAAATTGCAGATATTCTAGCTAGGTACTAAAGCACACACTAGACAAATCAAGCTCTCAAGTACACCCGAGGATAAGAGAATCGAGTTATACCTGTTGATCATCAAGTATGTGAAATTCGGAAGGACGATTTATCTCAATTCCATCCCAGTGCAAACCTTCACTCCTTGGAGATGTAGCATCACTTTCAATACAGATGTTGCACTCACAATCGATGCTGAGTACACAACGTCCTACACTTTCTGGAGATGTAGCATCACTTTCAATACAGATGTCACACTCACAAGCAATGTTGCATACACTAAATTTAGTTTCATCACAGTCCAGATCTGGTATTGGTATTGGCCTCCTTTCTATGGTGTTCAATCGTTCTAGAACTAGTTCCAGTATTCCCGTAATGCCCAACAGTGTTTCATTGAGTTCTCTGCAGCTAGTGGTCAATGCCTCCAGAATTTTGCAATACCTGGTAAGTTGATCGTCCATTATTTTCAATCTAGTTTCATCCGTCGTCCTTAAGCTTCACGCACAGATCGCAAAACCAAGGCTCTGATACCAGTTTTAATAAAACTCAATAATTTTGGGGTAATTTCTGTAATTTATATATGCAAAAATAGATCTCTATTACGAAAGAGAAACTATGAAAAATAATGAAAACTAAATTGTAACTATAGAATCTCCATTGAAGACGTTGTAACCTAGAACAAAAGAAGAGAGAAGAGAATTTCAAAGAGGAAAGAATTTAGAGAGAGGCTGAGATAGATTTTAGAGAGAGGAGAGAAAATACCACGAAATCAATACCTTTCCTTAATAATATCACTTGTATATACGTTAAAGTGAATTGTGCCTCTCGCGTGAGCCTAAATCATGCCTCTAATGTGACTACTAATTCAGGGTCATAAAAAAACCTATATAAAAATAGAAGACTAACAAGGAAAGCTCATAAATTCACTTCAAAATTGAAGTAAATTGAAAAGAACGAGCAATATAAACTTAATTTGAAGAGTATCTGGATATGTGCATAAGGGGGAAGTTGCAAAGGGCTACTGGTTAGGGTAACTGGGAAATAAAATACTTCAATTAGGGATGGGCTTGGGTTGAATCTTAAATTTTTTGGGCCTAGGTCCTGAGTATTATATTTTTTAAACTTGTGTGATAAAAATTCAATTTTTCGATTCACTGAAGAATCAGAATCCCACAATAAAGAATTAAATCTGATATCGAACTATAGTAAATATAGAACCTTAATTGAATCGAAGAATTGAATTGTTCGATCCGATCTGATTTTTTAATTTTATCGATATTTATGCCAAACCTAATAAAAAGGTTGAATATATTTATCCTTCATCTAGATTTGAGAGGTATTGACTTGATGTCTCCTCTCACATCGTATCTTTTTATTTAAATTTATAAAAATCCTCACCCGGAGATATAATTTTGGAATATGAGCAGTTATCTAAAAAAAGACTATAGGAAGGTATTATAATAACACTACACAAAATCCATTATTAGCCTTAGTAAGCTACCATGACATGATCGATTGTTTGATGTTATTATGTTTGGTTATAATATCACAACTTCGGCCAGAAATGAATCATACGTGCTTTGTAATCTGGCTCATATAAAAGGTGCATGATAATCTCTTCTTTATGAGTAGTAATCAGAACACTTAGATGGTAACACTGTTTTAAATTTCTAGACTACTCCATCAGTAGGAATTCTGTCTAGCAATACATTTTGCATGAAAAAAGAATTTTTGAATGATAAATTTTTATATAAGACCATGTTGGATATAAAGAAGTTATTCCTTCGTCTCCTAAAATTTTTCTAGAAAATTTATATGTAAAGACTCATTTGGTTTCAATTTTTTAGACTGACCAATCCTCTTTTCTATTATGAATCTCAATTTCCAAAATATCATTTGGAATAGCATCTCTATGTTTAGTGGTATTTCAAATCCCTTCTTTGGGAGCATTCTGGTAGTGGTGACATTAATCATGGCATTCTTGTTAGTTCAATTACCCTACGAACAGGATAGCATATTGTTGGCTATCTTTCATAAGATATGTTGCTCAACATCATCCTTTATATCCATAAGTCTTTTCCAAACGTGAGACTAATTGCAGGACTATCTTCTAAATAGTGATTGTTTCCTCTTCCAATACTTGGTTTCTATGAACTCCATTAACA
Source organism: Datura stramonium (assembly GCA_018107945.1). Classification (NCBI taxonomy): domain Eukaryota; kingdom Viridiplantae; phylum Streptophyta; class Magnoliopsida; order Solanales; family Solanaceae; genus Datura; species Datura stramonium. Next base: position 163,671 of record JACEIK010002492.1, read on the forward strand.
TACTCTTCTTAGTTCTCAAGTTTTACCAATATATGACCGAGAAAATATTGCATGAATCATTTAATGATCTAAAATAAGTCCTCCCCCCTCCCTTCTTAAGTAGGAAAACATATACCACTCTAAAATTTTCAATATAAACTTGTTCTTCATCTTTCCTTAGGAAAAAATGGTAATAACATTCTCAATTTGGGAAAGGACGGATTTAGGAGGATATAGCACTGCTAACATGTGAAAAGGGAGAGAATGTAAGATTGGTTTAAGAAGAATTGCTTTACCATTAAAAAATAGAAGTTTCTCTTGCCATTCTTACATTCTGTTGATACTTTTGCTACCATGTTGTTGAAGTGCACTGCTTTCTTTATTATAGTCTCTTAATTACATAAAAATTCAATTATTTAAATAGGAGTAAATTTGAAAGAAAATAATTACTCCCTTCGGACTACTTTACTTGTCGTTCTTATTAAAAATATATAGTCCAAAATAGTTGTCATTTTAGAAAATCAAGACATATTTGAGACTATATTCTTGGAATTAACAAACATTAACTAATTAGCATAGAAAATCTAAGTGAAGAGCAGATACACATGCTCCAATATTGTGATTGCTTAGATTAACTTTCTTTTAATTTATTGAAGAGACATTAAAGTGAGAATATTTATTGAAGAGAGATTAACATTTTAAATCATTGAAAATAACAAATATTGTTTAAGAAGCCTGAAAATAAAAAATGTGACAAGTAAAGTGGTCTAGAAAGAATAATACCTAATAAAAACAAAATTACAGATGAGTGATGAAAGCAAAACCTTCTTAGGTTGTTCATCAGCCAAGACAGCAACTCAACTCCAATGACAACTAAGGTTTATTTCCATTACTTTTTTGTACCCCCAACAAGTATTAAGCAAATCTATACAATTTTAAAATGTAAAACAGGAAAAGTAGATATAATCTTGGACAACAGAATGTACTCTTCCTTTTATATTTTAGGTTCTTTAGTTTCTTTCCTTCTGCTAAATAAATCTGAGAACATATAGAATGAGATGCCAAAAAAGAAAACAGCATTTACATTTAGTAGAAGGAATATTGTTCTACAAAAACTGCAGTCAATTCATACAACACTTTCGTTTATGATCAATAGACCTTCAAAACGACGACAAAACTCCAAGTAGAAAACAAAAATAGTACTAGTAGTAGACAATTTGCTGATCACAGTTAGTCCTTTACATCAGTGACCCCTTCAACAGAAATTTGAAATCTTGCTTCAGCTTCAGCTAAGCATGGCGAACTGACTACTTTACAAATCCTCTCCTCCGCTCTACCCTTCCTCAAAGCTAGTCTGTCAGAAGTCGAAAAAAAGGGAAGATAATTTCAGCAATCAAGATAAGCTGCCAGCCTGCACAAGTGGTAGTTGCACTATTATGCATACCTCGTTGTAGATGCATGTGCCATGATGTTGCCACCAATGGGTTTTATTTGAGGCCCAGCAAATACAGCAGAACCATCCACTTGAGCAACAACTTGGTTAGTAATAACAACAGCAACACCAAACTGCAAGTGTAAAAGTAAAGGATTGACAGAAAAGTTAAGTCAAGAACCCCTAAATCTAATTCTGAAACATTAACCACCACCAAAACAGAGAAAAGCAAGGGAGGAAGAGACTCCATTTTGGATAATTGGCACAAACTACCTCATCTGCTAACTTCTGGAGGCTTCTAAGAAACTTTGCAAGATGCATCTGCCTGGCAGACAACTCTCCTCTCCCAGAGAAGTCAGTCCTATAAAGGGCAGTAGCACTGTCCACAATCATCAGAGCAAACCTGCTTGATCAAAACAGGTTTCAAATTTAAGCTCCAACAGAGGTCTTTTTTATACTTAATGAGATGAACCCAAATAACTGATGAAGCCACAACTTCACAGATTTACACCATATTCAGGAAGCAAATTTTATTTCTGTCCATTAACTTCACATCTTGAGTCAACTCTAGAACACTTCAAAAAGATATATTTGTTTGAGGAATGTAAGAGGACACTTCAAACAGATATATGATGAATCCAAGCATGCATTAGATGTAAGAAGGACTTCCATAAACAAAAAAAATTGAGAGCTGTTTCAAACTAGAACCCTCCAACATCCTCAATCAAGAGTTCGAACATTCTCTAAGCTATAATCTAGCACATTTTCTCGCTCAAAGTAACACAGCCACTGAGAAGCAAGAGAAAAAAATTTAAAGAAGAACAATGGAATGGAGAAAAGTTCACTTTGCAGAACAGAAAAACCAAGAGGAAGCTATCAACTACAATAACTACTATTATAAGCATATCAAGATAAAATTTAACCTGGTCTCCACCATCATTGAAGCTGCTTCCAGCAAAAGCCTTGATTGATGATCAGTATTATAAGCTCGAGCATAGGCTACATTCTCCAGAACATCAGGACCATTCAATCCAAACCTACAGCATTTAACACCACCGATGAAAAATGTTTGAACTTCATAATACAAGAAAAACTGTGAGTTGAGATTACAAGTAGAAGACCTGTCAGCAATTTGTAAAAGTCTTTGTGGCCTGAAAGTACCTTCAGCATCAATGTACATTGCTTTCCCTTCACCACCTCCCTGGTCTAATGGAAGCTGATATAACAGATAAAGAATGATATTTAAACGAATATTGTTACAAATTACAATTTGTAGCACCTCATTTATGGGGTTTTAAAATTAGAAAACATTGTCTAGGTCATCGTACTTGACAAGTGACACATAGTGTGTGACACAGCTGAGTCTTTCCACATCGGAACTCTCCGTAAATTTCAGTGATGGATCCAGTTTCGATTCCTCCTGACAAGTGAGGATAAAAAAAACATGAGGTTGAGATGTCTGATCAAATTCTGGTTCTTGAAGTTCACAAAATAAATGGATATCTCTACCTTCTAATATCTTGTCAAGTTCTTTTGATCCAGAAGTTATCTGTATGATCTCAAGCCTCTGCGCATGGAGTTGGCTGGCACTAGTGAATCCCAAAGGCACTAATTTTGAAGCTGTTCATATGCAACATTAAAAAAGGTTTAGTACTGATTGCTGATAAACAATTGCAGAAATGGGTGGAAAAAGAAGGTATGGAAAAACACAACAGCAATGGCAATGGCAGTTAAAAGAAGAGAGACATGCCTGCCTCAATGATCTTGTCAACCTTAGCTTCACTAATTCCTTTTATATGCAGAAGTTCCTTTCTTGGAGCATAAACAACTGATTCAACTGTGCATAGACCAGCATCCTTGAGCTTTTTTACATCTAGAGCTGCAATCCCTGATGCCTTGAAGACAAAAAAGATATATGCCTCAGTAATTGATGGACCATTTCCTTTTTAAGTTGGAAGAACTTACAGAGCGTCATTCAACAGAAACAACTATAAGCTAGACTGAAAAGAGATAGTCAAAGATATTGCCTCTTAAATATTAACAATTCCGTGAAAAAAATCTAGTAAATGCCTAGTCCGGCTTTTATGTAATACGAGAAAGATAAAAATCCTCAAGAGTTATAGTTTCACTTCATGTTTATCTTTTTAAAACCTGCAGTATGAGCAACTTAAGATAAATACCTATTTAAATTACTGTAAATGTTAATCTCTCAAGACTTCAAATTCTTCAAGAAAAAGAGCTGAACTGATAAAATCTTGTAAGGAGCAAAGCTGAAAAGTCAAATCACATCACCCAATTGTACAATAAAATATGTGACCATCAACTCCCACCTCTCGTACCCACCATATCATGCCTCATGATGCGAATCATTTTGTGTCAAGTGTCTATCAGCAAGCAATTTTTCATGGTGCCCTCAATTCTGTACTCTGATTGTAACCTACAAATTTTCTAACGAGAACTGGTTGTGCTTACTGGCAGCAAAATGATTGGAACAGCATCATTTTTTTTTAATTGATGACCAAGAAATTCATTTGGAGCCAACCCTTTTGGCCTACAATAGCATTCGAAACTCAGGAATGATGGGCCACTCCTCTAACCTTTTCCACTTAAATATTATACTGAGGCAGGGCTCTAACAAAACATTACACAGAGTATACCAAGAAACCATTTACCCAGGCTTTCAAGATTAGTGGTACCCATTTCACAAAGCATTCTACTACAAGGTGATACCTACATTTAGCTTCAAAACTCACGCACCGAGTCTTAACGAAGGACAAGTAGAAACAACTGTAAAAGTATTAGCTTGAAGTAATCCGCAAAAGCACTATGGAAAGATAACCCATTTCACGAACAAGATTCCTAGAATTCATAAACTGGACACCAAAAAATGGGTTGTTCTCGGACATTATACAAAACCCCATAAAAAACACATGTCTCTAGCGACGAAAAGAACCGGGTCAGGTAAGATTCAACCCTGGAGGTCCGGGAAAAAACTGTTACACGAAATTCAGCCACCCAGAAGCACAATCTAAGATTCAAGATCATTAATTATCATAAGAATGACTACCCCAATTGAGTAAAAAAAGATTCGAGCCATTTTTCATATATTAAAAGGTTGAATACAAGTTAGAAGAGAAAACATCTGGGTTAGGGAATGACTTCGAAAAAAAACAAGAAAAGCAAGATCTTGGATTAGAGAAACGGGAAAATGGGTTAAGTTAAAAAGCATTATCTATCATAAGAATGACGTAAAACCAAGAGGGAAGCAACTTTATATATATAAACCCTCAATACAAGAAGGAAAAGCGGGATTGTGAGCTTGGAGAAAGGGGTAATGGGGTGGGACCTGAAGTTGCTCAACAGGGAAAGGGCCGTGCTGAACATCATCTAGTTCATCATTCTGGTCTTGCATCGTCTTTTGATTCCTGTGCTGCTGCTCCATTGCTACTTTCTTGATGCTACTGAATAACAGATGAGTGTTTGTGTTGAAAGAGACGGAAGAATGGAGGCAAAATGGAAAGGAAATATTTCAAAAGAGTGCTGAGACGCCAAAAATACTTGGGCCGCGCACTGCAATCTAAAAGCTGAAGCTTGCTTGACAAGCTGTGAAATGTAACCGCATTTGCCCGCTTTTTCTTCTACAAATTTTAACACGTACACCAAAATAAAAGTAAATTAATAATAATTGTTATAAATATAATAACGGAAGAAGGAAAATATTATAAAGAAAACTTCTTATTACTTTTGAACCTTATATTTATAGGAAAATATTAATTTCTAAATTTTCTTCAAAAAAATAAAATAG
>JACEIK010002492.1:169889-181815 GCA_018107945.1 Datura stramonium
GTGAGTTATTATTGGCTTATTTTGGCACTAGTAATTTGATATTATATCACAAACACATTTATTTATATATTTATTTGTGATTGATTATCCAAACTAAGAAAGACTCATAAAAAACTAGTGGAAACAACCACTAATGTTTACATTAGGATAGATTGTCTATATCACATCCCTTGAGGGTGTGATCCTTCTCTAGACCCTACTAACATGGGATGCTTAATGCATCGAGCTGCCTTTTTTTTCAAATTGTATTTCAAAAGTCCTAAAAATAAGATTGATTAAGTACAAGTTTATTCAACGTGTAATTGTTTCTTAAAAGATAAAATCTTAATCACTTTTAAATTTTTAAATATTAATATTTTTTATATATTTCAAATAAGGAAGGATCTAATATATAAAATCTAGTTAAAATTCATATTAGAAAAATAATTGGATAAATATTTGGTCAAGTGTGAACTCTATTTTCAAAAGGGTAAAAAGGTGAATGATATTTTATCATGACACTTCGTACGTTAAATATTTAGTAATAACTTATTTTTAATTTTTTATTGTATAATTTATGAGATGATTTCAGCCAAATTCTCTCTCTCAATCTATGTGTCTAGTGAAATACCTTTACATAAATTGAAACAGAGAAAATAATATAGANCTAATTAATTTCAAAGTTTTAAATACTAGGATAATAATTAAATAATAATTATTTTAAAAAATAGTAAATGAAAATTTTGTTTATTCTAAATTCTTTTAATGAAGGACAAAAAGTTCAATCAACATTTTTAATAACTTTCACGCATTTAATATAGTATAGATATAGATATATAGATAAAGTATAAAGTATATAGATAAAGTATAGATAACTACGAACTTCATGTAAGAAAAAATGGCATGTCTTCTTTTTTGGAGACATTTAATGTGGTCCACATATTTGATAATAAATTATTTTACCTTATCTTCCAACTAAATAATATATATGGCAGATAATATTTTTGGTTATGCATATAAGAAAGTTTTCTTGATGGAAGGAAACTATTAATTAGGATTCTTTGGGGAAATCATATTTTATGGAGAAGTCCCTAGGGTTAAAGTATTTTTCCTAAGAGTCTATAGTCTACCTATAAATACGTTAGTGACTCCATCAGTCTGGCATATACTTTGATAGGCATAGGCTAGAAGACAAAAGGGTTTTTACTATTCTTTTTAGGGTTATAAGGCGTAATACCCCAAAAGTGCCTAAGACTGGACTCGGGATTTGAAATGGAAATAGCAGAAAAATCAGGGATTTTGACTCAGAACGACTCGTGGTATGAGTCATAGGAAGGAGTAATGAGACATAGGAGGAGTCGTGACGAAGACTTAGAGTCTAGGGTTCAGACCATGAGTCACATCACGAATCATGATATGTGGGTACGACTCGTGGTCAATGTCGTAGAGGAGATGAAGTCACGACTGATAGTAGACTCATGGTAGGACACCACGAATCGTGATATGAAAACTGTGGTAAGATTTTGAGATGTTGTAGGAAGGAACAGTGGTGACCACGAGTCGTTACTTCATGGTATGACTCGTGGTCACTAGCAGTATTCAATTTTCAGACTTTTCATTAAGGGTATTTTCGTAATTTCAAAGCTTTGAGGTTCTAAACTACATCATTTTAAGATCAGTTAGAAGGGGTTTTAAGAGTGCTTAACCTATCCTACGTCTTACCATTCCATGCATGCAATTTTAAAGTTCTTCATTGGAGATCAAGCTTGAGAAATTCCCCATTTTTCTCCAATTTCCTTTAGGCTTTCAAAAGGGAGTGTAAATCAGATTTGTCCAGGTATGTAGGGCTATGAATGAGAGTTTCTTTCACTCTCATGCTCAAAATTCTTCTCAATTCTATGAATTTAAAATTTTAGATTTCAAGTTCATGATCTTATGGGGTTTATTCCTAATTTTGTGAAATTCTCTATGATCTATCTATGGGTCAATTTCCTTCATGTATCAAATCATTGTTTTAAGATCTATGGGAAGATTTTATACCTATTTTGATTATAAATTTATAGTGTCAAATTTTAATCAAATTATGCCCAATTATGCAAGCTTCATGAAAAGTCAAGTTATGATTCTATTATGATTTTGATCTTACTAAGTCTAAGTTATGATTTATGATTCATGTTATGATTTCTCTTCAAGTACTCTTCATGGATTTATGAATATCAAGTGTATGGATTTTCACAAATATGCATGTTCTTCCTGACTTATGAATTTATGATTATGGCCGACTCACGGGCCTTATTCCATGGCTAGTTCACGTATTTCAAGCATGCTTATATTTATCATGATTTAAACTAGCCCATGAATCTCATGTATGTTTTTTCTATTATTATATGAGAAATATATACATTTTAGGAGTAGTATTTAATATCGTGTAGACCCGGGGTCCAAGCATACCTCGTGTCTCAGAACTACGTGCCAACGTAACCACGATGGGACCTCTGTTGAGACTGTCCCCCTTTGCCTGAATGGGCCTTTCATGGGTGATATCACGCCTTTTTCATGGTTTTACCCTTGGCAAGATATGAACACCCTCCCGACTAGGGGTTTACAAGTCGGGCTCTATGTGTGCTCATATGGGTTATGTCGGTTATAAGAATCTCTGTTGTTCCTCATGATTTATGCATTGCCATGATTACGTTGCTATGGCTCAAGTTATATTTTATAAAGTATCTCTTATGACTATGATTATGACTAGATTATGAATGGTTTGAAAACCTTGAGCCTTTATGTTTACATTATGCAACTGTTATACACATTAACTCCATGGGGGTAGTCGGGAGCAGTGACCTATGGGGGATTCGCGAAGTATATATACCTGCCTTGAATCATTTTTCATCGGGCTATCATCACTCCATCTGAAACCATTTTCTATTGGGCTATCAATCATAACAACCGGTCCATCCCAACCATAAGACCTTCATTTCGCTCGGCATCATTTCCTATCGGGCCAAAAGACTAATACCAAAAGATAAACAATTATAGAGGTAGTGAATAGGGAGAAAAAGAGGAGGACTCTGAAGAAGAAAAAAGCTCAGGATTACAAGGAAATGATATCAATGGGAGTTGAGGAGTATATTATTTTGGGACATATGTGTGAAGAAAATACCAAAATGGAATGATGGGCACTTGCAAAATTTAATCATGAAGAGCTGAAAGGATGAAGAGATTGATAAAAAATCTAGTTCTTTAAGTATCAGTCCATGTAAAAATATGTGAATTGAGNAAAATTTAATCATGAAGAGCTGAAAGGATGAAGAGATTGATAAAAAATCTAGTTCTTTAAGTATCAGTCCATGTAAAAATATGTGAATGGATGAAAAAAAATTGTGTTGATAAAAAACTTTTCCTTGGTTTTTTCTTTGGATTAAACAAAGTCAAGTTTAATGTGAAACTGAAGAAGGAAAGAAAGAAGAAATTTAAGAAAGTTATCAAGATTCCTGACAAATGTTTAAAGCGCACTTAACAATCTTCCTTCAAAAGTAAAAGAACTTATTTTTCTAGCCACCTTTGAAAATCAAAACTAATATTTTATTCTATTATGTGATAGTGGTATAGTTTTATGTGATTAATTATTTGGTTTGGTCCTTTATAGATTAAAAGGATGCATCAAATATTCTACATGGTTTTAATGAGTTCTAAAGATAGGTAATGTTATTATATTTTCATTAACACTCTAATATTATGTTCATGTTAGTATAGCCACAGTGACCATGAGTTAGACATTGTTATGCTCTCATATGAACTATGCTAAACACTATAGCTTTCTGATGATGATAAAAGGGAAAAGATAAAGGTAAAAGTATTTTTTATATTTGATACTGAACATAACTCTGATAATCATCAATGAAGAAAGAACCTGATTTCTAAACTACTTACACTGGAACAATTACTGCAAGAAACAAATCCATGAAGTAAGATTTATGAGTGAACCTGCTCCTTGTGCAACAATTATGTGGATCTGATTAGGTTCACATAACCCAGCCATCTATAGGATTGAAATGAGTGAAATATGAGTCCCTACAATTCATTAGGTGAGTTTATAAATCTTACTTAGTCAAGCAAATCTAACCATCCAGAGGGTTACAATAAATGAAAGGTAAGGCCCTACTGAAGTTATTATAGATTGAAATGAGTGAAATATGAGTCCCTACAATTGATTAGGTGAGTTTATAAATCTTACTTAGTCAAGCAAATCTAACCATCCAGAGGGTTACAATAAATGAAAGGTAAGGCCCTACTGAAGTTAAAGAAAGCTTAACATCTTGATGAAGTCTAGGTAAACTAAAGTGAGCTTAACATCTTGCTAAAAGTTTACATTGACTGGAATGAGCTTAATATCTTACAAAAGCTATAAGTTGGATTAACATGGAGTCAGAAGTGTTAACTTGTCATAGAGCTGGTTTTACGGTGAAGATTGTTAATATAAGAGCTATGCCTAAGGGGGAAGATTCACATGAAAAGAATATGAATTGATGAAGCTATAGAATGCACATGACGAAGTATGAAGCTGCTATAGATTTATCATCATCAAAAAGAGAAAAATTATTGAGCTTCCAGGAGAGCTATCTTGATCTCCGAATCTACCTTTTAAAGTGATATGATGTTTTGATGATTGATAAATATTGAACAAGTGAGAATCAATGTATAAGGATTAAAGAAATACAAGAATCAAATCCTTAACAGATCTTCAAAAAGAACTAGTAAAGCTCACAACACTGCAGGAAAGCTGCTTAGAGAACCTATTCCTCTTAGAGAACTGAAGACTGTTTGAAGAAGTTATTTCACGCAAATATGGAGAATTGGTATTAAGACTTAATTCAATTCTATAAGGAACTGAAGTTCAAATACATAGAAATATTACTGTAAATTAAACATATGAAGTTAGCTTGGAATTAAGAGAAGTTGGTTGCATATGCATGAAGATGAAATCCAAGCTAAATAAAGATTGATTTTGAGCAACTAATTGAACCAAGTCTTTGTTAGATTTAGACAACTACGAGAAACTATTTTACTCCTATAAATACAACATGACAAGAAGCTTTGGATTTGATTATTTGAGTTAGAGAAAAGTCTAAACGAGAGAGTCTCGAGGAAAGAGAGTCAACTGCTACAATGAGAGTCTATCAAGATGTATCTTTATTTGTTCTTGAGTTATAATAGTTAGATTCTTGTAATTCCAAAATAATATGTTGATTATATTCTTATTTGATTTTTAGTAAGTTTTGTTTTATATAGTAAAGGAATTTCATTGACTAGGTAGAGTCATTGAAGGATTAGGTGAGAGAGCCAACAATTGGAAGAATTATTGAGGAGGGGTAGGGACTATTGAGAATAATTTCTTAGGTGTACAAAGAGTTATAATTTAATTTAAAATTTCTAGAATTTATAGTGAAAGATTTAGAGAAATAATATTGGAGATAGGTCATGATCTTTTCCTCCTTTGAGTAAGGAGTTATCCACGTAAAAGTTCTTGTGTTGATTTACTATTTTCCACTTTAACTTCTTGTATAGTTTCTGAAAGAACCTAGTGTTTTCAGAATATAGGTGGCAGAAAAATAACACCATATAGAATATCGGATAGTCTCACACGCCGGAAATCGACATTTAGAGATAGCCATGCATCCCTATATTTGGAGAATCACATTTTATCCAATCTTCAAAATCTGCAATCTTCACGTCAACAATGGCCATAACGTGCTACGATTAGCTGAGTTAGTTAGCAAGATAACACCTATATGTACCCCATCAATCCTTGATTTGTACCCCCATCAAAAGATTCTAAGGAATACATCTTTGATTACTTTTACATTCATTGTAATCAACTTACTATTTACTTGCATTGACCTTTGATTACTCGAAGCATTCCAGTCCTATTATTTGGAGATTGAATAAGCGTTTCTATCTCTTTTATTTACGGTTTCGCTTAATATTATTTACTCATCATTGCTTTAAATCTTACATTAAATATTTCCAGAACTAACTTGGATTGATTTTGTTATGAAAGACCTCATTCAAACAAATTTAACTGATTTTTCTAATAATCGAATTGTAAGCTATACAGTGTTAATAGGAAATGGTGAGTTAAGCAATAAGTGTGGTAAGACCTTCAATTCTCACACATCACCTACAACTTTACAAACCAAATTGAAAACAAACAACAATATTACTCCATATAATCTCAAAGCTACTGATCACCCCTCACTGGAAAAGAAAAATTAAAAAGAAAACAACTAGAGTAACAATATACACTACTTTTAATTAAAGAAATGCTTCCATTTTTTTAAAAGACTTTTCTCAACTCATGCGATATAGAAGAGTAAAATACACTATCTATGTTATATGACATCTCGAGGGGTGATAATTCTCTTTTAAATGAATATAAGGGGCATAATAAGTGTCCCACAAAATTATAGGTATGTAGTTAAAAATTCGGGATAAGTTAGTTTATATTATCCATTCAAATGAACTACTACGTTTTACTGTTCCATTTCCTTGCCTCTATGCTTTCATTTTATCATCCTTATATGGACAACCAGCGGCCTAGCTGGATTGATCCAAAGGTGGTCACTCGAACACTTTTATCAAAAAATTATATTGTGTATATAGAAAATAATACTTGTACATAGGTCAAAAATAACTTTTTGGAGATATATATTAAAGTTTTGAATACCCTTAGTAAAATTTCAAATTTCGCCACTGGACAAGCCCGGCTATGAATCTTTTCCGCGCGAGCGCAAGTGAGAACGTAGCTAATACTGAAGTGGTTTTATAAGTTACTAGACTTCTCAAACACCTTGGGAATTAAAAGAATGTATGGCTAAAAACGAAGTTATCCCTAGAGTTGGTACATTTAGTTGTAGAAATTAGACAATGAGTAGTATTCTTACAATTATTCAGCATATATAGCTTCTCTGCTATAATGCACGTATGTAGTAGAAAATTTTTCCTGTGGAGCGCAGATAGTTCACAACTTGTACAAGATGATAAATAAGAACAAAATAAAAATTAAAGATAACTAAGATGAAGAAGATCATAATAATTTGACATGGAATTAAGAGGAAGAAAGATTAATTTGACATGATCATGATGATGATCAGTTGGAAAGGCCAAAACGAACTTGAACATTGTAATCCTTCAACCAAGTTTGTCCTTGTAAGAAGGATTCAACAGTGTAATTCATGGCAGCATCCTTGCTTATGGAGCCTTGATATCCAGCCCACTTAACTCTAGATCCAGTTTCAGAACCAGCACCTTTGTTGCTGTATTCCGCGAAATACAGAGTGCTCAATGCGAAGTCCCCGCTCGTAGCCTCCCATCCTTCCGGATCAATCACATCAGTAATTTCTGTTTCCATTACAATCGTCCTCGAGTATTCTTTCATTGGTCGACCCAAGTAACTCTTGAACTTTGTTTTTTCAGGTTCAAGTGTATTGTCTGCAAAAATGCTACAAGTGTGCAAGACGGTTCCTGTGGTTTGGCGCTTGTGAGACCTTCCTTGTGCAGTAATGACGTTTTTCTGCTCATCCATTGGTTTCCTTAGGTAAAATTGACAGTTTTGAAACACAGCGGCTGCGTTGCCTGAGATGATGTCAACTGTGCCTGTGATGTAACATCCGCGGTAGAACTGTCGATAGGTCTGAGCATAGATCACGCTTTGGTAACCTTCCATGCGGCAATTCAAAAATACTACATGATCAGCTTGGACTCGGAGAGCCACTGCTTGTAATTTTTCAGGACCCGCGGTGTTGCGGAATCCTATCTTATATGCAAAAAATCCATTTCCTGAAATAGCTGCCGCAAAAACAGAGGGATAAAAAGAATAAATAAAAATGACTTGACAATATGATGCAACAACAGTAAAGCAACACCAAATAATGTGGCAGTAAAGCAACACCAAATAATGTGGCATTATTTCTTTTCTTATACAGTCAAATATGTTTAACTAGTAAGGATTCTACTTTGAAGTCGGTAGTTGGCAACCTGTTTCAATAGGCCATTTTGAATTTACTTTAAACACTTACCAACTGTTGCACTTTGGTATGTTGTCAGGTCGTCCACAATGTTTTTGCTCCCGGTGATAACACTCTTTTGGGATCCATCTCCAATAAATGTAAGATTGACTTGTGACACAACTACATTCTCTTCATAAACTCCTTCTTTAATATAAATAAAGTACCTGCATGCATTGTCATCATTATATAAGAAAATAAAAAAGATTTATAAGCAATATAGACCCATTTACTAGCAAAAAAGGGACATATTTTTACCTTCCTTCAAAGCTTTGAGGAACTGCCTTTAGAGCTTCATTTACGGTAGTAAAATCACCACTACCATCTTTTGCAACAGTCATGTTTATTAAAGCCTTCATATCTTTGCCTTCGTCTTCGTCCAACATTCTTCGATCACCTTGATTAATCCATGCGGGAACACCTAATCGTGTTGTTAGAAGACGTCTTTTAGCGCTATTATTTGGTTGCGGGGTTGATGACAAACCGGAGACAACAGCAAGAGAATTGATGGTGTGTTCCTCTGTTTTCTTCAAGGCGCTTTGCACCGTGGACTGGTCTGCTTCAGGGTATCCATCCACACACATGCCTTGGTATGTCAAGGCTGCACTTAACTTGTTATTGAGTTCAGCTGTTGTTGTTGCGACATCATTAATATCGCCATCAAGCATGTAAACGGAAGCATTCAAGTCCTTTTTGGCGTCAGCAAGGAGGGCCATACAATCATCATGGGCGACGGCCTTCTCTGGGATATCCTTGTTGATTTTGCCCAGTTCATCTATGCCGATTGCAATCTCATCCATAGCTGCAGAAACGGTTGCCTTGAGAAGATCTTTTGGTTGAGCACCAGAGGCATTCGCTTGTAAAACTTTTGACAGAATGTCCCCGCAACTTTGACTGAAATCTGTAGCTGCGCATATTGCTCCCATAGTTCCTTCACCTTGTGGTGAAGGAACCGGGGCTGGGGCTGCTGCATTATCACCCTCTTGGGGTGATGGTGCAGGACCTGCACCATCAGGTGGTGGTGAAGGCGGGGCTGCATCCTCAGCCGGTGGTGCGGCTGCACCGTCTTCCTTTGGTGGAGAGGCAGCAGCACCGTCCTCCTTTGGTGAAGGAGCAGCAGCACCGTCCTCCTTTGGTGGAGAGGCAGCAGCACCTTCATCCGAAGGTGGTGCTGCATTAGCCTCAGAAGGAGACGGGGGTGGTGATGCATCAGAGTTGGGAGGTGGCGTTGCAGGACTTTCAGGGGTGGTTGATTCTTCTTTTGGAGGGGGCGTTGAGGCATTCTTGTTAGATTTGTTGGCAGAGGCATCCTCGCTCTTGTTCTTAAACACAACTAAATAGACAACGGCAGCAGCAACAGCGATGAGGAGGAGGAGGAGTAATATAACAGCAATCATGATCCTCTTCTTCATCTTTTGCTGCCTTTCGAGCTTTCTCCGCTCTGAAATTTGATCAAAATCTTGAAATGCCATTTTGAATTGAGTCCGAAATAGAGACAGAGATTAGAAAGATCTCTGCCCTGGATCCCAAGCCAAGGCAGAGATGTTACACCGAGAGCTTTCTTTGATTCCTATTAGTTGGAGTATTTTTTGTTTTTTCCTCTGTTTTTTCCTCTTATTTACTCAAGCTCAACAAATTTGTCAGACTCACTTGAGTGTGTAAATTTGACAACCATGATTTCTGTAGGAAATGGGAAAAAGGAATTCTGGAGTAGAGAAATTTTAGGACTTGTTATTTGGAGTCCAGACAGTTAAAACTTCCTAAACAATGGGTGATCCATGTTTATTCTTTCCATTCAAAACTCCATAAAAAGTTCCATTCCATCCGATTCCCGCTTTTCCTTTGACACCTATCATTTCATCTAATTAACAGAGTACAATAATATTTTACTCTTTACTTTTGCGTTGCGAAAAATAATATATTTAATAAGATAATTATATTGTTATAAACAAACTCAACTGGTCATCGAGTAAATGTAAAATGCTATTGCTCCTCTTTTTGTGTTTACATTTATCTTGAAGCTAATATTGAATTGCTTGTCAAACAACTTTGTAGTTATTTTCAGGAATTACAGGTTCATTTGAATCAAATGTTACTCAAAAGTCAAAGATTTCAAACAACTTGAGAAGTAAAACCATAAGAAAATATATTTTTACTGATTTACACTGCCACCACTGTCCAATAACGCCGCATTGCTCTTTGACAAAGAAATTCAGACAAAACAATGCTCTTTGACAATCGAATTGAACCTTATTGAATCTATCATTATTTAAAAATAAAACAAAATTATATATTTCAAATCTATAACCACATAAGTACGATATGTTTTTAATATTACACTAAAACCACATAAAAAGCGGACGGAATTGAATGAATTTATATGTATAAAATTGTTATAAATGTATTTGTATTATAGTGAATGTCTATAAAGGTATTTGTATTGTAGTGATTGTGTGTACTTATATTATAGTGAAATCTATCTTTTGGAGAAAAATTAGAAGGAATTATCCCTATAAATAGAAGGATTTTCCATTTATTGTATTTGATCCCTTTAATCCCTTTAATCCCTCAAGAGAAATAAAATTTATTCTCTCTCTTCTCTCTTTCTTCCTTTATTATTTCATAACATGTTATTACATGAGTCTCTGTATTGGACACTCACTTTAAAAAGATTTGAGTGGTTGTAGCCCTTACTGTAACCATTACAAGACACAGTTCGATGTTGAATATGAGGTTAACAGTGCTACATCTACTATTCATATAATTTGTTAGTGGTTTGGTTCACAAGAGGGGAAACGAAGAAATTTACACTGACAGGGGATCACAATCACGCAGGTGGATTTTCCCATTCGAATAATTTATGGAGCAATCAGACTTTGATCAATAAATCATGTTGGACTATAGGTGCTGCAACCTTGCTTGAATACTTCTCAAACAACAACGACAAGGGAGAGGTAAGTAACTCAGTGCATGAAAATATATATTTAATTACACTGGTGCAAGCTACCGTTGTTATAACATTATTATTGCATAATGCATATGTTTATGGATTTAAGTAATGATTTATTTGATTTACTTGAGGTAAGAAAAATCAAAAAAAAAATTCGAAAGATATATTACTTAACTATAGGAATGGTATTTCCTTGATGATATTGTTTCTTTACGACTCTACCGTCTCAAAATTTGAAGGCTAAGATATTATTTTTCTCTTTCTTTTTAATATGGCTAATCTAACGAAACTTGAGTCCGTTGTCCTTCAAAGTTCGGGCAAGAACTACCTTTTATGGATGTTGGATGCTGAAATTCATATGGATGCAATGGGTCTTGGAGACACCATTAAAAATGAAAACAAAACATCCAACCAAGATCGTGTTAAGGCTATGATATTCTTGCGTCATCATCTTGACGAAATTCTTAAAATTGAATATCTCATGGTTTACTTATTTTGTGGAATAGCCTAAAAAAAAGGTATGACCACCTGAAGATGGTCATCCACCCAAAGGCACGATATGATTGGATCAATCAAAACTATAAGTCTGTTCATGAGAACAACTCTTCAACGTTTAGAATTGTTTCTCAATTGAAACTATGTGGAGAAACTATTAATGATATTGATATGATGGAATATGTGGTAGCATACAAAATTAATTGAGAGCTCCAGTAGAGCTAATGTGTCACTATTGTAGTAAGTCTCAAAAGGAAACTTATAAGTTTCAAAGACATCGAAAAAAATAAATTGAGACTATAAATTATGGGAAGATCTAATATCTTCATATTACTACTGTCACGCCCCGCCCTGGGGGTATGACTGGCACCTGGTGCCCTAGAAGGACCTGGACTGCTAACTGGTGGGCCTAGGCACATCTGGTGCCTGGCTAGCT
>JACEIK010002493.1:13850-33353 GCA_018107945.1 Datura stramonium
TCACACTAGAAATGGATAGTTAGAGGAATGGGTCCAGTCCCTGTGGGTTCGACATTCCGGTTCTTAAAAAGAGCCACTATATTACTTGCACGACCCGTACCCTTGCGGGCTCATCACATGCCGCCTTGAAATACTCCCTGTCCTCTGGCATCAATCACATTGCTTCATAAAATCATGGGCATCTTAATGTAATGTAGGCCAATAAAACCCACATTAGCTTAGCTTTTGTTCGCACACTCCGATAATGACCTCCAATAGGGGAAGAATGACTAGCCTCTAGAATTGGGACCATCTCTACTATTGGAACACACCGATGTATTAAACCATCTGCACAACTTTGGAAAAGGTAAGGTTCATACCAAAAGAATTTTCGAACATCATGCATGAATTTCTTTTTTTGCTAAAAGTTCAAGCATTTGGGTACAATGTTGCTGGCCAGGTAATTAGCAAAATCAGCAAACCACGATATTAGATCGTGGGTTGCGGCAAAGATCCGCTCATTCGGAAAGAAGTCATTGATATCTTCCTGTGTTCCTGGCTGCCCATTTGTCTCTAGGCGCAATAGATGATCGGCCACTTGATTCTCACATCCATTACGGTCCTTCACCTCAAATTTGAATTCTTGCATCAACAATACCCACCAGATCAATCTTGGTTTAGCATCTTTCTTGTCCATTAGATAATTGAGTATTGCGTGGTCTGTGTGCACCACCACTTTAGTTCCTAGCAAGTATGCCTGGAATTTTTCAAATGCAAACACAACAGCTAGTAGCTCCTGTTCTGTTACTGTGTAGTTTGTTTGTGCATTTTTCAGGGCTTTACTATCATAGTAAATTGGGTGAAAGATCTTGTTTCTTCACAGACCAAGGACCGATCCTAATGCCACCCACTTGCATCGCACATGAGCTCAAAGGGTTTTGACCAATCAGGTGCTACAATGATTGGAGAGAAAATATACCTTTCCTTCAACTCCACAAAAGCCTTCAAAAATCTTCATCAAAATTGAACTTTGCCTCTTTCTCCAACAGCCGAAATAGGGGATGAGCTATCTTAGAGAAATCTTTAATGAATCGGCAGAAGAAACGCGTATGTCCGAGGAAACTACTAAGTAGTTGAACATTGAATTTACCGAGTATGTAAGGTAAGTAAAATCTCTAAGTAAGTAGAATCATAAACCCTGCATATCATAAAACATAATCCAAATAAGATTCTGAGAGTAGGGCTTGCATGCTATTTTCTAAAATTATGATCTGAACATAACTGAATATCATAACTAAAGCGAACGACCCAAAGCTGAAAATTAATAATCATAAGTAAAACAAAACATTAGGTCAAACCTGCTGAAAACATAATATCATGACTGATGAACATGCATAACTGAAATCATTAGGAACAATGGGAGACTCGTCATATAACCGACATTACCACGATAGAGATTATGTGGTCCCGACTATCATACTCAAGTGGGCAGTACTGTCTAAATCCTTGCCATCGCTAAGGACGCTACCATGATATCGATATCAAGCTGAAGGCCCCTTGGGGGAAGGGGAAGCTCACAAGGGAGGTCCCAAATAATCTGAACATACCTACGTTGGTGCGTAGTTTTAAGGCATACGGTTGACTGACCCTTAGCCTACTCGGTTCTAGAAACTACTCCCAAAAACATGCATATGCTCTCCATCATTTTTCAATTAAGTTGAACCATCGTCTAATGACGAAGATGACTCATAACATACATACATAAATCTGAAATTATAACATGAGGAGCCTTGGGTTCAAACCATACCACAAGTTTAAAATAGTGGGAGTCTAGACTCCAAAATTCATGTGGTAAGCTAATACATGAAGTTTAGATAAATTCATGAAACATACTTGATCATATGGGCTTGCCCAATACTTAAACATGCTTGACATAGTTTTGATTATTCGAAAACAAGAACATAGATATGGGTAATTCGAAATCATACTTTCTTCATATACATCTCATCATGTTTGAATACATATTTCATAGATCTCAAATTTCATGGATGGGAATCATAATTTATAAAACTTTAAAATATAATTTATAATTGAAAATATTTTAAAATATGCCAATTAATCATAATTCAACATTAGAAACATGCTTAAATCATACCCATAATTGATAATTAGAGAATTCATATGTTGGGTAAAAACCCTTAGATTCATCAACTAGAATTTCATGAATTAAAGAGGGATTAGGCATGGGTGTGGATGGATACACCCATTCATAGCCTTACATANGCAGTGAGGCTAGATTGCCGTGTTTAGAGGCTCGAAAGACCATGAACATGAAATTCTAATTATGTGAAATAACAATTGATAGTCCCATGCTTATTCCATTTCAAATCGTATTATCGCATGATCATCTGGTTTTGACTCTATGTTGCTCCTAAAGCACTTTCAGAATATGTCGTTGACCCAAACGTAGACTTAATTATTCTCAAACGAAAATGTCTATCATCAACACTTTAAATATTTAAGATCACACTAGAAATGGATAGTTAGAGGAATGGGTCCAGTCCCTGTGGGTTCGACATTCCGGTTCTTAAAAAGAGCCACTATCACAAATGGATAGTTAGAGGAATGGGTCCAGTCCCCTGTGGGTTCGACATTCCGGTTCCTTAAAAGAGCCACTATATTACTTGCACGACCTGTACTTGCGGGCTCATCACATGCCGCCTTGAAATACTCCCCGCCCTCTGGCATCAATCACATTAAGCTTCATAAAAATCAAGGGTATCTTAATGTAATGTAGGCCAATAACCTACATTAGCTTAGCTTTGTCTGCACACCTGATAATGACCTCCAATAGGGGAAGAATGACTAGCCTCTAGAATTCGACCATCTCTACTATTGGAACACACCATGTATTAAACCATCCGCACAACTTGGAAAAGGTAAGGTTCATACCAAAAGAATTTTCAACATCATGCATGAATTTCTTTTTTGCTAAAAGTTCAAGCATTTGGGTACAATGTTGCTGGCCAGGTAATTAGCAAAATCAGCAAACCAATGATATTAGATCGTGGGTTGCGCAAAGATCCGCTCATTCGGAAAGAAGTCATTGGATATCTTCCCGTGTTCCTGGCTGCCCATTTGTTCCCTAGGCGCACAGATGATCGGCCACTTGATTCTCACATCCATTACGGTCCTTCACCAAATTGGAATTTGCATCAACAATACCCACCAGATCAATCTTGGTTTAGCATCTTTCTTGTCCATTAGATAATTGAGTATTGCGTGGTCTGTGTGCACCACCACTTTAGTTCCTAGCAAGTATGCCTGGAATTTTTCAAATGCAAACACAATGCCTAGTAGCTCCTGTTCGTTCATCGTATTTGTTTGCATTTTTCAGGGCTTTACTATCATAGTAAATTGGGTGAAAGATCTTGTTTCTTCACAGACCAAGGACCGATCCTAATGCCACCCACTTGCATCGCACATGAGCTCAAAGGGTTTTGACCAATCAGTGCGCAATGATTGGAGAAAATATACCTTCCTTCAACTCCACAAAAGCCTTCAAAAATCTTCATCAAAATTGAACTTTGCCTCTTTCTCCAATGTGCTCGAAATAGGGGATGAGCTATCTTAGAGAAATCTTTAATGAATCGGCAGAAGAAACGCGTATGTCCGAGGAAACTACTAAGTAGTTGAACATTGAATTTACCGAGTATGTAAGGTAAGTAAAATCTCTAAGTAAGTAGAATCATAAACCCTGCATATCATAAAACATAATCCAAATAAGATTCTTGTTAGGCTTGCATGCTATTTTCTAAAATTATGATCCGAACATAACTGAATATCATAACTAAAGCGAACGACCCAAAGCTGAAAATTAATAATCATAAGTAAAACAAAACATTAGGTCAAACCTGCTGAAAACATAATATCATGACTGATGAACATGCATAACTGAAATCATTAGGAACAATGGGAGACTCGTCAATTTAACCGACATACCACTGAAGAGCTTATGTGGTCCCGATCATCATACTCAAGTGGGCAAGATTGTCTAAATCCTTGCCATCGCTAAGGACGCTACCATGATATCGATATCAAGCTGAAGGCCCCTTGGGGGAAGGGGAAACTCACAAGGAGGTCCTAAATAATCTGAAACATACCTACGTTGGTGCGTAGTTTTATGCATACGGTTGATCGACCCTTAGCCTACTCCTTGGCTCTAGAAACTACTCCCAAAACATGCATATGCTCTCCATCATTTTTCAATTGTTGAACCATCGTCTAATAATGACGAAGATGACTCATAACATACATACATAAATCTGAAATTATAACATGAGTATTCTGGGTTCAAACCATACCACAAGTTTAAAGAGCTAGTGGGAGTCTAGACTCCAAAATTCATGTGGATAATAACATGAAGTTTAGATAAATTCATGAAACATACTTGAATCATATGGGCTTGCCCAATACTTAAACATGCTTGACATAGTTTTGATTATTCGAAAACAAGAACATAGATATGGGTAATTCGAAATCATACTTTCTTCATATACATCTCATCATGTTTGAATACATATTTTTATAGATCTCAAATTCTCATGGATGGGAATCATAATTTATAAAACTTTAAAATATAATTTATAATTGAAAATACTTTTTTAAAATATGCCATTAAGCATAATTCAACATTAGAAACATGCTTAAATCATACCCATAATTGATAATTAGAGAATTCATAAGTTGGGTAAAAAACCCTTAGATTCATCAACTAGAATTTCAAGAATTAAAGAGGGATTAGGCATGGGTGTGGATGGATACACCCATTCATAGCCTTACATACCTGAAGAGATCTAATTACACAACTTTCTTGATTGCCTAATGGATATTTGGGGATGAATTTGAGGAATATAGGCTTGATCACCCTTACGAGATTCTACGCTTGCATGCATGGAAGTGATACGCCTAGAATGAACTTACCTCTCTTAAAACACCCTATTCTGAACTTAAAATGACGTAGTTTAGGACTTAGGATCTTAGGAATTACAGAAAAACCCTTAATAAGTTCGCAGGGAAAAACACACTACCAGTCCCAACGAGGGACTGGACGACTCGTTCCCCATCACCACGACTGTGGTGTATTCTTGTTACTTGCACTGGAAATTCATCACCACTGGTCACCATGACTCGTCATGTACCCTACGACTCGTGGTGACAACCCATTAAGGATACTACTGAAAACTTTCAACCTTCAACCAACTCTTGACCACGGACCACTCAACAAATCGTGGTGCTAACCAAAACTCGTGGTCACACCCGTGGTCACCTCAAAACTAAAAATCTCAACCATTTCCATCCTCCTCCCCACGAGTCACTGAACGACTCGTGGTGTACCCAACGGGTCACTAGACGACTTTTCTTATGACCTGGCGCAGAAAATCCTATTTTCTCCATTTCAACTCATGGGTCTAACCTTATGATTTTCAGGGTATTACACATGGTACATTATGATTATTATTTCATGTTTAGAACATATACTCTTATGAACCCTTAGGTATTTTAAATTGTCCATTCTTACATAACTCACATACTCGGTACATTTCAAGTATTGACCGCATACTCTGTGGTGTATCATCTCATGATATAGGTCCGAGGGATTAGGTTCAGCCTCTCCCTTAGCCGCTCTCGCTCCAGTCCAGTCAGCCTACCCTCCTTGGTGAGTCCTCATCTATCGAGGACGTGCAGTTAGCTTTGTTGTTATATTTACCTTTTACTTTTCATACTTAGAGAGCTAATTGGTGGTGTTGTCCCATCAGCTCATCAGATACTAGAGGCTTTTTTAGACATTATGTGGTTTGTTCAGTTCTTTTGTCAGATGTTAAATACACAAATCTTCAAAAGTTTTCTATTCATATTTCCGCTTTATTCATGATTTGGTGATTTCTATTTTAGTTATGCTCTTTAGTTGCTATGATCATGTCATTGGTGGACTTGGAGCCTCTCGGGGTTCTTTGTCCCATCTCAATCCAGAGTCCTATCTCGGGTCATGAAAAACTTGGTATCAGAGCAAAGGTTTAGAGTGTCCTAGGGTGTCTTAAAGCCACGTTGAGTAGATCCTTTTTCCTGGGTTTGAAGCGCGCCACACTTATGACGAAGTGGCTACAAACATTTTAGGAAATTTCCCTTCTTTCATGATCTATATCATGCGTTCAAATGTCTCTCCATTCCTCTAACTCTAGCTTTATGCATTTCCAGAATCATGCCTCCACACCGCGTATACAGAAGAAGAAACAGAAATCGAAATTTCCATGGTGATGGAAATGAAGGTGGGCATCACCAAGCCACACCAAGCCCCAAGGATCATGTACCCGTGCAGGTTGCCCATGCTGAGTGTAGGGAAACCACCTTGATGTTGGCATAGGCATTGACCGCCCAGGTCAACTAGTAGGTGATGGCGCATGTTCCCCAAAATGGAAATGCGGCAGTGGAAACAGTCAGGGACTTCCTCAAGATGAATCCCCCTAAGTTCCTTGGGTCGAAGGTGGACAAGGATCTACACGAGTTTATTGATGAGATCCAGAAGATCACCCATATTATGGGGGTGATAGGGGAGGAATGCGCAGACTTAGCCTCATATCAGTTAAAAGGGGTTTCCCATATATGGTTCAGACAGTGGAATGACAGCAGAGCAGTTGGAGCAGGTCCCATCAGATGGGATAAGTTTCTCACCGTGTTCTTGGATATTTTCTTTCCTTGAGAGATGAGGAAAATCAACGTAGCTTAGTTTGTGAACCTGAGGCAAAACAACATGACAATCCAGGAGTATTCTCTAGACTTCACTTAGTTTTCCAAATATGCATCCGAGACGGTGCTCGATCGGAGGGCTCGGGTGAGCTGATTATGAATGGAGTAGCAGATTGCTTAATCAATGATTGCAGGACCACCATGTTGCATTAGGATATTGACTTCTTCTGATTGGTTTTGTACGCCCAGCAGATGGAGGCAGTGTAAATGAGGGAGAGAGAGAGAGGCCAAGAGGTCCAGGATGGGCAGTGTTGGGTTTACCCTGCAAAGATCCAGCGGCGGTAACCGCCCTCAATTTCGGTAAAGGTCGATAGCCCCGACACCATCATCAACCAGTGTCCGATACAAACCTAGACGTGATTAGAGAGATAGAGGATCTGGCTAGAAGGGCTAGGGGAGCACTACGGGAAATCGCACTTTTACAGCCTATGCAAAGTGTGGCAGGAATCACCTAGGGCGGTGTTTGGTTGGCTCAGATGCTTGCTTTGGGTGTGGCAAACCCAAACACAGACTCAAGGATTGCCCTTCTGCCAGATCGAGCGATGGTGGGGCCCTTACCCCAGCCACTACTTCAGAAGCTCTAGTAGCACGTCCCTTCAAGCAGGGTGCTTCTGCTAGTTCAGCTAGCAGTCAGTGCCAAAATAGGTTCTATGCACACTCGTCACGACAGGAGAAGGAGACTTCACCTGATGTGGTGACTGGTATGTAGCGAGTATTTCATCTTGATCCTTATGCATTGTTAAATTCAGGGGCTCCCCTATCTTTTGTTACTCCCTATGTTGCTATTAATTTCTGTGTCAGTCTTGAAATCCTATCAGAACCTTTCTCAGTCTCTACTCTAGTCGGTGACTCAATTATAGCTCGATGGGTGTATGTAAATTGCCCTGTCATCATCCTTAAGAAAGTCACCTCAGCTGACTTAGTAGAGTTAGATATGACTACCTTTAATGTTATCTTTGGCATGGATTGGATACATGCATGTTATGCCTCAGTAAATTGTAGAACCCATGCCATAGAGTTTCAATTTTCGGGTGAGCCAGTCCTAGAGTGGAAGGGTAGTTCAGCTGTGCCTATAGGTCGCTTCATTACCAACCTTAGGACCAGGAAGATGATCTCTAAGGGTTGCATGTACCATCTAGTTCGGGTTAAGGATGCTACTTATGATACCCCGACAATCCAGTCAGTTCCTATAGTATGTGACTACTCAGAGGTGTTTCTAGATGATCTACCGGGAGTCCCTCCCGATCGGGAGATCGATTTTGGTATTGACCTTCTTCATGACACGCAGCTCATATCTATTCCTCCATACAAGATGGCTTCAGCTGAGCTAAAGGAGTTGAAAGAACAGTTGAACGACCTCCTTGACAAGGGTTTCATCAGACCTAGCAAATCCTCGTGGGGTGCACCATTTCTCTTTGTTCGAAAGAAGGATGGTTCCCTTCGTATGTGTATTGACTATCGAATTTTGAACAGGGTCAATCAAGAACAGGTATTCCCTCCCCTGAATTGATGACTTGTTTGACCAACTTTAGGGTGCCAAGTGTTTTTCAAAGATAGACCTCAGATTCGGATATCATCATCTCAGGGTTAGAGAGAGTGACATCCCGAAGACAGCTTTGAAGACTCAGTATGGTCACTATGAGTTTTAAGTTATGTCTTTTGGACTAACGAACGCTTCTACAGCTTTTACAGATTTGATGAACAGGGTGTTCAAGCTATATTTGTGTATGTTCGTGGTTGTGTTCATTGATGACATTCTCATATACTCTCGGAGAGAGGAGGAGCATGCCGCTCATTTGAGAGTGGTACTACAGACTCTCAAGGATCATCAACTTTTTGCTACATTCAGCAAGTGTGAGTTTTTGTTGAACTCAGTAGAATTTTTGGTTCAAGTAGTGTCAAGTAAGGGTGTGAAAGTAGACTCTTAGAAGATAGAAGCTGTGAAGAATTGACCTAGACCAGTTAGTCCTTCGGATATCAAGAGTTTCTTGGGTTTATCTAGTTACTATAGGATATTTGTTGAAGGTTTTTCATCCAATATAGCACCACTGACTATGTTGACTCAAAAGAAAGTGATGTTTCAATGGTTGGAGGCTTGTGAGAAGATCTTTCAAGTGTTGAAGACTCGACTAACCAAAACAATAGAGTTAAATCTAACTGAGGGTATCGATAGATTTATGGTATATTGTGATGACTTAAGGATTGGCCTGGGTTGTGTATTAATGCAGAATGATAAGGTCATAGCCTATGCTTCTAGGCAGCTTAAGGTCTATGAAAAGAACTATCCGACTCACGACCTCGAGTTGGAAACAGTAGTATTAGCCTTGATGATTTGGAGACACTATTTATGCAGGGTCCATGTGAATGTGTTTAGAGACCACAAGAGCCTATAGTACGTGTTTACCTAGAAGGATCTGAACTTGAGACAAAGAAGGTGGTTAGAGTTTCTTAAAGATTATGATGTGAGTGTCCTTTAACATCCGGGCAATGCTAATGTGATGGTAGATGCTCTTAGCAGGTTGTGTATGGAGAGTGTGTCTCATGTAGATGAGGGGAGGAAAGAGTTGGTGAAGGATGTTCATCGGCTTGCATGACTAGGAGTTCGTCTTGTTGACTCGATAGATGGTGGTGTCATTATTTAGAATGGATTAGAATCCTCTTTGGTGACTAAAGTCAAGGCTAGGAAAGATGAGGATCCTATTTTTGTAAAGTTGAAGGAGGCAGTTAAGAATCAGAAGGTGGAGGTTTTCTCCTAAGGGGGAGATGGTGTACTATGATATCGGGATCATTTGTGTGTCCCAGGTGTTGATGATTTGAGGGACCAGATGTTTCATGAGGCTCATGGATCCAAATATTCTATACATGCAGGCGCCACCAGGATGTACCGTGACTTACAGGAAGTCTATTAGTGGAGTGGCATGAAGAAGGACATAGCAGAGTTTGGGGCTAAGTGTCCAAACTGTTCACAAGTGAAAGTCGAACATCAAATACCTAAAGGTGGCTTCAAGACATTAGTATTCCTACTTGGAAGTGGGAGGAAATCAACGTGGACTTCATTACAGGGTTGCCTCATACTCGTCGACAGTATGACTCCATATGGGAGACTGTGAATAGGTTGACCAAAGCAGCTCATTTTTTATTGATCAAAACAATTGATTTATTAGAGGACTATGCTAAATTGTATATTCGGAAGTTAGTTCGATCGCATGCAGTGCATTTTTCCTTCATATCAGATAGAGGTACTCAGTTTACCTCCCAGTCTTGGAGATTATTTCAGAAGGGACTCGGTAATCAGGTCAAGCTTAGCATGATTTTTCACCCGCAGACAGATGATCAGGCTGAGTAGACCATTCATACCCTTGAGGATATGTTGAGAGCGTGTGTGATTGATTTCAAGGATAGTTGGGATGATCATTTACCTCTCATCGAGTTTGCATATAACAACAACTACCATTCCAACATACAGATGGCTTCGTTCGAGGATCTTTGTGGGCGGAGGTGTAGATCGCTTATTGGTTGGTTCGAGGTAGGAAAGGCTGCCATGATAGGACCAAATTCAGTTCATAAGGCTATGGAAAAGGTTCAGCTTATTAGGGCTAGGCTAAAACCTGTTCAAAGTCGTCAGAAATCTTACGTGGATGTAAGGTTGAGAGATCTTGAGTTTTCTGTTGATGATTGGGTGTTCCTAAAGGTGTCTCCCATAAAGGGAGTAATGAGGTTCGGGAAGAAGGGGAAGCTTATTCCCTAGTATATTGAGTCATACCAGATTGTGAAGCGGGTTGGCAATGTGGATAATGAGTTAGAGTTACCAACAGAGTTAGCTTCGATGCATCCGGTCTTTCATATGTCTTAGTTGAAGAAATGCATCAGAGACCTTTCTCTGGTTGTTTCAGTAGAGAGAATTTGGGTGAGGGATAGCCTAACCTATGAGAAGGTACCAATGGAGATCCTTGATCATCAGGTTCATAAGTTAAGGAATAAGGAAGTAGCATCGGTGAAGGTTTTCTGGAGGAACCAACTAGTTGAGGGAGCTACATGGGAGGCTAAAGAAGATATAGCCATATCCGCATCTATTCCATTTCAGATCTGTTCCATCTTGAGGTACAAGTTTTCCTCCCTAATCCCCTATTCAGTTTTATGTCAAGTTTGTGCATGTAAGTCTCTTTCATGTTTTAGCATGTATGTATATTTCATGAATTGAGTTCATTCATGTGTTTCATTCGAAGTCAGTCACTCCATCAATTCTATTGTAGGTATTCAGTTTTGAGATTTTTGTTCCTTCCCTATTCTTTCAGAATGCTTAGCCGACATTCAAGGACGAATATTCCAAAGTAGGAGATATTGTAATACCCTAAAAGATCCTAAGACTAGGTTCAGGATTTGAAAAGGAGATCAATAGAAAATCTACAATTTTATCACGAAACAACTCGTGGTACGAGTCGTAGGTTGGTCCGACGGATTGTAGGATGGAGTCGTTGTTTGATATAGGGCTGGTCAGTATTGATGGTAGGGGTCATGGTATGATCCATCATGGGAAACCACGGGTCGTGGTATGATACTTCGTGGGAAACCACGGGTCATGGTAGGCGGTCGTTGGAAGTTTGAGGAGTCGAACTGGTGAGCTATGGGAGCAAACCACAAGTCGTAGGATGGGGGTACGACTCGTGGTCAAGAGTCGTGATAGGTAAGGTAGGTCTCTGATAAGGATCAGACGACTGGAGGTACAACTCGCAGGAAGTACCTATTAGCCATTGGTTGTGCCCGTGGGAAAAACTTCAGAATAGTCATGGTTGTAGACTTGGTCAGATGGGAGAAAACCACAGGTCGTGGGTGCTTGGTATGATCCGTGGTAACTCGCAGTGCCTATTTTCAAAAATTTCATTAAGGATATTTTTGTAAATTCTAAGCTCTAAGGTCCTAAACTACGTGATTTTTAGGATGAAAAAGAGTGTCTTAAGGGTATTATTCACCCTAGATAACCCATTACTCTCCTAACACTCTAAATTTAGAAATCAATTCTCTCAAATCTCTCAAGTTTTCCCTAGGGTACTTCCTCAAGATTTCTCAAGGATCAATTGGAGTCCAATTGCAAATAGGGTTTGATCAATTTAGGTATGTGATTTATCAGTGGATTTTCTTTCAACCTCATGTCCCTTTTTAATCAAAAGTAAGATCACTAAATTTCCCCAAAATCCCCATTTCGAAATTCATGATTTCTAAGTAGGGTTTTGAAATTTCATTATTATTTTCTTATGGGAAATTGACATGACCTGAGTCTATACCCTAGACAAGACATGGTACTTGGTGCCACAAGTGACCCCAACCCAACCCATGATCTATCATTACACTGATAACTAAGTAAATATAAGAGGAAGCTTCAAATAAGTAAAACCATTTAAGAACACTGATTTGACAAGAGGCAATACATTTGAAAAATAGTTCTAAAAATATGTGTCCAATACATTTGAAAAATAGTTCTAAAAATCTGTGTCTATGTCTAAAAGCCATCTACTCATTGATGAGTTGTTGGGACAAGCCCCCAGTTAACTGTAAAATCTAAGTGAAAATAAACATTATCCTCAAGAGATGAGGACTCACTAAAAGTTGATGCTGATACCGTCTGAGGGAAACTACTAATGATGTTGGGACTAATAACTTGCCCCTGTATCATGATACAATAGAACATAGAAAGTATGCGTCAGTACTTTGAATGTACTATGTAAGGGAGAGATATAATAGGCAAGAAATAACAAGTAATTGAATTGAACTGACCAACCGAGATACTGAAAACTGAAACAACTGAAATATAACTAATATGGTCAATAATGACCTTGACTAATGGTCATAGACATGTCCTGGATCTGAGATACTGAACTGAGCTAAACTGAATTGAACTGAACTGGAACTAAACTGAAACTATACTAACTAGTGGGAGAATCTATAACTGACATATAACCACGTGAGCTAAATGTGGAGTTCGATGTATATGTCCCATCGATAGGACCCAATATACTTATCCAGAGTATAGAGGCATGAACTAGGTGATCACAAATCTGGGCCGTTAGGCCAATAAAATACCTACGGTGGAAATGTAGTTCTGGGAACCTAGATGCGTTGGAACCGAGGTCTGCTCGATGCTAAGTCCTACTCCCACTGGATAGTCCTAACATGACTACTAAGGTGATAGCTCGAAACTGGTGTCTTAAGACCGGTTAGGGCTGCTTATCTAGAAGCATCGTGACCGTGTATAGAACTAGCTGATAACTGATGACTTAGAATTGATAACAGGGAGGCATTACCGATACCTCAAAACTGACTATAGTCAAACTGATCAGCTGATATTACTGAAATATACTGAAAATATCAATATCATGGCTGAAACTGAGCTAGCATGCAACTGATTGAGAATTCAACTGATAATAATAACATGGCATTTCCAATACTGATAGAGTCAAGCAATATCGAAATCTATTCAACTATGCAAGACCCTAATTATTACATTCATATAGTTAGGGCTAAAACCCTTTCTACTAGAAAAAGTATCAACATGATCATCAAATAGTGGAAATATAGCAATAATTAACATGAATAATATTCCATATCAATTAGAGGGGATCTTCTTGATAATTTACTCACATTCGAAAACTCAGGGCATAGAACTGATAAGAAAAATTAGATGGATTTTGGTGGCACAAGGGAAGGACAATTCCTTTGCTAAATTCCCACATACCTGGTGAAAGATTCTTGAGAAAATCCTTTAGAAATTCTAAGAAGAAGAAATTGAAATCCTGACTGTTTCTACATTTTGACTTTCAAGAGAATGAGAGGAATGAAGAGAGAATGTCATTCTACCCCTTTAATTCTCCCCTAAATGAGTCCAAAATATCAAGGTTTAGAGATTAAAAGTTGGAAAGTTACTAAAATAACCCGGGAAGAAAATCTATAAAACCGCTCGACTGGAACCAACGGATCTCACAACGAGTTGTTGGTCGAAACCACGGCCCATTAGAACCAAACGTTGGTCCTGGGTCCAAAAATTGAGCTCACTTGAATGGGACCATGGCAGGATACCATGACTCGTTGGGCAAACCAAGGGGTTGTTGGTACCTCCCATTGTCACTAGTAGGGGAATCTAGGCCCTAAGACAACGGGCAATGCAACGACTCGTTGGTAAAACCAATGGGTCGTTGCATCGACTTGTGGTCAGCACTTATAGGACCTGGGACTTGGTTATGGGTGGCCTCAACAGCTCGTTGGTAGGAACCATGAGCCGTTAGTTCATCTTATTAATTCTGGGAGATGTCACATAGGTTTTTGAACTTGGGATGCAACGGACGACAGTACGACTCCTTACTTCTTCCAATGAGTCATCTTGTGCCTCATTGTTTCCTAGAGGGAAATTCTATAGAGCTGAAAACGGCTCAGACAACTGCCCATTAGAGGTGACCACGGTTCGTTGTCTGGGTTGTTCTGTGATAAAAGTTTTTTGTTTTCACTGGTTTTTCTTGAAAGGTCTGAGTTTGGTCTAGGAAAATTTTTGGGTGTTACAATATCTTCCCCTTGGGATCATTCATCCTCGAATGAAGGCTAAAGCTGTTGGATAATTGATATAAGAGCTGAAATTCCCAGATTGAAACTATAAACATATTTATGAAGGAATGACTAACTCTAAACTGATTTAACCATGCTAACAGAGTTGATGCAACTAGGATGCATATTGAAAAATCTTAACAGAGTCGATGAATACGGAACTAAACTGAGTATTGAGGAGGAATTTAATACCTGATGCTATACCTGAACTGGAAGATAATAAATGAGGGTGTTTATCCATCATGTCTGCTTCTGCCTCCCATGTGGCTCCCTCAACTAGCTGGTACCTCCAAAAGACTTTCACTGAAGCGACTTCCTTGTTTCTCAGCTTAGGAATTTGACAGTCTAGGATCTAAACTGGGACCTCTTTGTAAGAGAGACTATCCTTCACTCTTACGCTATCTAGTGGCACAACTAAAGTTGGATCACCGATGCACTTCTTCAACAGTGACACATGGAAGACTGGGTGCACAAATGCTAACTCCTAAGGTAATTCTAACTCATAGGACACATTGCCAATTCACCTCAAAATCCTGTAGGGTCCTACATACCTCAGACTGACTTTTCCTTTCTTTCCAAAAATCATCACCCTCTTTCATGTGTGAAATTTTCAGATAAACCCAATCATCCACAGCAAATTCTAACTCTCTCCTCCTCACATCAGCATATGATTTCTATCGGCTCTGAGTTGTTTTCAACCTTCCCCTGCTAAGTTGCACTTTCTGCATAGCTTCATGAACTGAGTCTTGTCCTATCAAGGTAGCTTCACCAACTTCAAACCATCCTATAGGAGACCTACACCTCTTACCATATAATGCCTCAAACGGGGCCATCTGAATACTAAAGTGGCAGCGGTTATTGTATGCAAACTCAATGAGAGGTAGATGATCATCACAACTACCCTTGAAGTTGATCACACAAGATCTCAACATATCTTCTAAGGTCTAAATAGTTGGCTCAGCTTGTCTATCTGTCTGAGGGCGAAAAGTTGTGCTGAGCTTGACTTGAGTACCGAGTCCTTTCTGAAATGACTTCCAAAAATGCAAGGTGAACTGGGTACCTCTTTCTGAAATGATGGACAAGGGCACCCTATGCAGTCTGACTAACTCTTGGATGTACAACCTAGCATAATCCTCAGCTGAGTCTATAATTTTAACTAGAAGGAAATGTACTGACTTGGTCATTCGATCCACTATCACCCAAATTGAGTCATCTTGCCAGCGATTACGAGGTAGACCTATAATAAAGTCGATATTCATTTCTTCTCACTTCCATGTGGGTATGCTGACATCTTGAGTCATACCTCCATGTCTCTTGTGTTCCACTTTAATCTGCTGGCAGTTTGGGCACTTAGCCACAAATTCTGCAATGTCTCTTTTCATGTCATTCAACTAGTAGATATCTCATAGATCACAGTACATGTTAGTGGCACCTAGGTGGATATAATATTTGGAACAGTGTTCTTCTGCCAGTATCTGTTGTCTCAAGTCACCTACATCCGGTACACATAGTCTTCCGTGGTAAAGAAGCACACCATCTCTCCCTTTGCAGAAAGTCTCCACTTCTTTTCTGATAACTACTTCTTTTAGCTTAAGTTGTATGGGATCTTCATACTGCTTTGACTTAAATTCAACAACTAATGAAGATTCTGACCCACTTTGCATTACTACTCCACCCTCAGCTTAATCACCAACTGTACTCCCAACCGAGCTAACCTATGAATATCTTTTGCCAGTTCCTTTCTGCCCTCTTCAACAAGAGCAACGCGCCCCATGGATATCCCCCTTAGGTAATCAGCCATCAGATTGGCTTTCCCGGGTGGTATAGAACACTTATGTCATAGTCCTTTAGTAGCTCCAATCACCTTCTCTGACGAAGGTTCAAATCCTTCTGGCCGAACATGTATCCAAGGCTCTTATGAGCAGTAAAAACATCCACATAAACCCCGTAAAGGTAATGCCTCCATATTTTCAATGCAAACACCACTGTTGCCAACTCAAGGTCATGAGTTCGATAGTTCTTCCTATGAACTTTGAGATGCCTTGAGGCGTAAGATATCACCTTACCCCAGTGCATCAGAACGCAATCGAGTCCAACTCTGGAAGCATCACAATATACTATGAACCCATTTGTTCCTTCTGGTAAGGTTAAAACTGAAGCAGTAGTGAGTTGAGTCTTCAGCTCTTGGGAACTCTTCTTGGATACATCTAACCACTGAAACTTTACCTTTTTCTAAGTTAGCTTATTCGTAGGAGATGCAATACAGGAAAATCCTTCTACAAATCGTCAGTAATAACCGGCTAGACCCAGGAAACTTCTGATATCTATTGAGGAAGTATTTCCTGGCCAATCTTTCACCGCTACAATCTTTTGAGGATCTACCTGAATAACCTTACCTGAAATCACGTGACCAAGGAAAGTCCCTTACTTCAACCAGAATTCACATTTGCTTAATTTAGCGAACAACTGGCGGTCTTTGACCATCTGTAGCACTATCCTAAGATGGTTAGCATGTCTTCCTCATTTCTGGAGTATACCAGAATGTCATCGATGAATACAATGATAAACATATCTACATACTACTTGAAAACCATGTTTATTAGGTCTATGAATGTTGTAGGGGCATTAGTTAGTCCAAAGGATATACCCCAAATTCATAGTGACTATACCAAGTTATGAAGGATATTTTCTGTATGAAACATTCTCCGACTCTAAGCTGATGATACCCCAACCTTAGATCTACCTTGGAAAAACAATTAGCTCCTTAAAGTTGATCGAACAAGTCGTCAATCTTGGGTAGGGGATACCTGTTCTTAGATGTAACTTTGTTCAGTTGACAGTAGTCAATACACATTTTGAGAGTACCATCTTCCTTTTGCACGAACAACTCTGGAGCACCCCATGGAGAGATGCTGGGCCTGATGAAACCTTTATCAAGAAAGTCCTTCAACTACTCTTTCAACTTCTTAAGCTCAGTTGGGGCCATTATGTAAGGAGGAATGGAGATAGGCTGAGTGTTTGGAAGAAGGTCTATGTCAAAGTCTTTTATCGCTCGGGAGGGACTCCAGGAAGACCTTCAAGAAACATGTTAGGGGATTCGCTAACAACTGGAACTGACTGGATAATTGGGGTCTCAGAGCTGGAATCTTTGACCCAAACTAGGTGATAGATACACCCTTTAGAAATGAGCTTCCTTGCCTTAAGGTAGGAAATAAACTGACCCTTAGGAGTAGAACTACAACCCATCCACTATATAACTGGCTCATTTGGAAACTAAAATTTGATGACTCTAGTTCTGCAGTTGACTGAGGCATAACTGGAATGCAACCAATGCATGCCAAGAATGAGGTCGAAATCGACCATGTCTAACTCTACTAGATTAGCCGGAATGACTTCAGTCAATACTGAGATTGGGTAGTTTCTATACACCAGGCTAGTTCTAACTGACTCATCAACTGGGTAAGAGACTGAGAATGGTTTTGAAAAGACTTCTGGTCTGATTTTAAATTGGACAGTTGCATAGGGATTCATGAATGATACCGTGGCTCCTGGATTTAGTAGGGCATACACATCTATATGGAAGAGATGTAACATACTTGTGACCATGTCAGATGAGCTCTCTTAATCCTGATGAGAGGACAAAGCATAAAAGCGGTTTTGGTGCTGGCTGCCATTAGTACCTGAAGTGTTACCCTACTGAGCTGGATGGCTTGCTGGGGCTGCTAAAGTGGTAGACTATGATCTCTCATTTCCTACTGACAGACATTCTTTTAGTCGGTGACCTAGCTTTCTACAACCAAAGCAACCCTTTTTGCCCTGGAGCATTCACTTGGATGGTTCTTGCCACACTTAGGGAAAGCTAGATAATGATTGCTGGCACTGTAACTCTGGGACTGAGAGCCAGATGCTCCACCCTTCCGGTCCTTGGGGGATCATAAAGAAGGGGGAGTCGTTGATGTGGGTGCTGGAGACCTCTGCTACCGCTGCTGCTGTGGACGGCTACTGCCGCAAGACCTCTGGTTGCCACAATTTGATTGACCAATTCTAGCCCATTTGTTCTCGTGCTTTTCCATATCATTCAACTATCCTACCTCAATCTATTGGGCATGAACGATTAGGTTGGAGAGGTCAATGTCCTTAATGAGAATCGCAGTTCTGCACTCCTTAAGTACTAGGTTTGATACTCTGTTGACGAACTTAAGCATGCAAGCCCTTAGCTCAGCTACCATATCTGGAGCATACCTTTGCAACCGCGTGAAATCCAATGCATATTCCTCCATGGTCCTGTTGCCCTATTTTAAGTTCATGAACTCTGTGACCTTAGCCTCTCTCAACTTCTAGGGGAAGAATCTCTCTATGAATGTTTTGGTGAACTCTTCCCACTCTACCGGTTCCACTCCTGCGGGTCTCCCTTCCTTCCACTGATTGTACCAAATCTGTGCCACCCCTTCCAATTGGTAAGTGGCCAGATCAGGACTCTCCGCGTAACTAACATCCATAATCCTGGTGTTCTTCCGCACCTCACCTACAAACTCCTGTAGGTCCTCTCCCACCTTGGATCCATGAAAATCTTGAGGGTTCATGCGGGTGAAGTTGAGCTACTACTGACCCATTTGTGTTCACTGAAACCACCTACTAGTTCACTTGATTAGTCATTGTCTGAGCTATCTGCTAGATTTTGCTCTAAGTTCTACTTAGGACACTTGATTGTCCTGAGGGGCTACTGGGGTTGATGGAGCAAGTCGGTTAGCATTGATAGTAGTTCTTCTATGTTGTCGTCTTGGCAGCATAGTTTCACTGAAACGAAATAGAGCACAAGTTAGGAGGATGTTTCTGAAATTGAACTTCAATGCACGATAAGGAGTATGAAAAAAGGGAATTTTCCTAATAACGTCTCGTAGCCTCCCCATCATAAGTGTGGCGTGTGATCACGGGCAAAAATAGCATGCCCGAGATACGCTTTATAACTTAAATTAGTCTTGTTATCTAAGTTATTTTATACATTTTAATGTGATTCTATACAAATTTGAAGCCATGTGCTAACCAACATGATTAGTCTTTGTTTTGTAGGTTTTGATGACTTTTGAGGAACTAATCCATGAGTTGGTGAAGTAGAGGCTTGGAAAC
>JACEIK010002493.1:48204-100697 GCA_018107945.1 Datura stramonium
CTAATAATTATTATACTGTAACTCAAATTACTATCCACTTTCTTGATATTTCTGTGAAAGACAGCATACACTTATATAAAGAATGTTTTTTTCCTTGTATTGCAAAGATGAGAAGGATGAAAAGTATATTATGTTGAAGAGGAAAAAGAATATTGTATTATGTTTATAATCTAATGTTGGTGTTGACAAAGAGAGAGTTGAGACTAAAAAAAAAATTTTAAATCTCCAACTTATTCACTATATAAATTTTATGTTAGAAGGAATATGTTCTTATTGGTGGAGTTTTGAACTCTTCAACTAATCAGATTTGTTTGAGTTATAGAACATTGTCGAGTTGTTGTCTTCAGGAGGAGACAGGTCAAGAGTTATATCATGGCACCAATAAAGATTATACCGCACTTGAACCACCTTAATGAGAATGAGATACCGGCGCGTCAACCTAAATATTGATTTATTCAGTTTTTTTTAACTGTAATATATGATATTTTTAACTAACAATCTTGATAAAATTTTTCACTCACTCGACTGTCAAGAAAAAATAAGTATCATCATGTACCTTCAAGAAGAAGGAAATACATCGTCACAGAATGCAAACTCTGGAAAGAAGATCGGCAAAATCAGTTGCGTTGAGGTTTTTCAATAGTTGTGCATTCTAGGGACTGTTTGGGTGGGATTTTCGGTGCACACATCAGCTGCTTTGTAGGAGATCTCATTATGTTATAGGGGACACATTAGAGCAGACAATATGAAAAAATTCAAGTGCAACATAGTGCTTTCCAGGAGCTGCGTTAATTTTTTCAACTTTGGTAGAATCTCGTCACGTTCTTTGCAGGGAATGTTTGAATTGTGCAGCAGTTAACTTGGGGCATTAGAGTGACGTTTGGTTGAGATTCTGGGCACTTTTTAAGCACTCATCAATTCAAAATGGGACTACATACACCTGCACCTGAGAAAGGATTAAAGGACGCAATGGCATCAATTTTCCATCCAAAAAGAGGGAGCGAAAGCAGATATTTTTTATTTTTTTTTTTGCAAAAAAAATTCACAGCACCTAGGGTGTTTTCAAAGTATGGCGTTGTAATTTTTGGAGAATTTTATAGGTCAAGAACACTACATGATCTCCCCTGTGATTTAGCAAAGGATTGTTATCCACGGTAGAAGCAGCGGTTTGTAAAGTGATAACTTTCTAATCAATGTTGGATCTTGTGCTTCAAATTAGTTTTCCATGTCATTCACAGCTCCTCTTGGATGATAAACACATTGTTGTCCAGATTTATAGAATCTCAAAGTCGTGTTGATGAATGTTGGATCTATAACTTGCATTAGCCCTGCAAACTTTAACCTTTCAAATAATTGTGTTCGACTCTCGGTTAGTCGAGTAAAGGTTCAGGGAGGTTTTATCTCTAAGTTTGGATGGAGTATGTTGTAAGTATTCGGGGGATTTTGAGGGACATGTTGATAGGCAGAAGGGGTTGCTCGGTTATATGCTAGAGGGTTTTGGTGGACATGTGTTGGTACTTGAAAATATGTTTGTAGGAGATTTTGGTAAGCTGGAGGTGCTTGGTAATTTGGTTGGGCGTAAAAAATTAGGATATTAATTAGATGGAGTGAATGGGTAATCTTTTAATGGGAAAAAAGGGTGAATGGTTTCTAGTAGAGGGATCGGAGCCGAAATACGTTCTTGCTTTTATGGAGGGATTGTATGAGACAACAGATACATCTTCCTATTTCTTTCTTAAAAATCCTGCTGAACCAATTGATGTTGATATGCTTGTAATTCTCCCTCTTTTGAGGCTGTTGTCATGACCAGAACATAGGCCTGGATTGATACAGGGGACAAGGAACCCTGAAAGGCTCCCAGTTGACCCATGGAATAATCATAGCATAACATTAGCAAGACAACAACTAACAGAATCATAACTGAGCGGAAGCTAACTGAAAGAGACTAACCATAATCTTAAAAGAACATATTCAAATAAAACTCTGATACAAAAGCTGAATCTCTTTATACAAGTCTGAAATCCTCTATTATACTGATGAGTTGTTGGGACAAGTTCCCAGCTAACTCCTAATGTCTGAAAACTAAAATATACCTGAAATAGAAAAACATAGATCTCGTCCTCGATAGATGAGCACTCACCAAAATCAGCTGAGATAGAAATGGAGTATCTCTAACCGCATGACTGAGTTTGGAAACTTGAATCTCTATCATGAAAAGATATAGCACATAAAGTATGTGGTCATTACTTGAAATGTACCGATTATGCGGGAAACATAAAGAAACTAAAACATGAAAGTATACTAGGAGGAAATAAACTGAGTACATCACTGAACATATAGCTGAACTGAAATAGAATAACCCTATCTGAGGTAAACATATATTGACATGAAGCTTTTATTTGAAAATATTTACTGAAGTATAATCAAACTGATGCATAAGGGTCATGTATTGTACGTATATTGAGAACTGAAGCTGTAACTGATATCATACACTGTGCTAACTATCTGCTGATAACTGAGAGTGAATTCTAGTAAATCTAATTTAAACTAAAGC
The DNA here is from genome assembly GCA_018107945.1 of Datura stramonium. Classification (NCBI taxonomy): domain Eukaryota; kingdom Viridiplantae; phylum Streptophyta; class Magnoliopsida; order Solanales; family Solanaceae; genus Datura; species Datura stramonium. The sequence goes on from JACEIK010002493.1 coordinate 50,759, forward strand.
CTGAAACTATACGGAGTTGAGCTAAACTGATATCGTAGACTAAGGGAGACATTCTCTGCTATCGAGGCTCCCTAACTGAACTAAGGAAATCATTCTCGGCTAATGAGAATACATGACTGAGCTAAGGAAAACATTCTCTGCTATTGAGAATCCTAGACTGAGTAAGGGAGACATTCTCTTCTATTGAGAATCCCTGACTGAACTGAGGAAAACATTCTTGGCTATTGAGAGTCTCGATAAAAATATTACATGAAGGTATCAATCTAAAAATCATTCATATAGTCTAAGCTACTTCAGCTAATCAGAGACCTGAGTATTTAACTAATTACATCATACTGAATTCATTTAAAGTTTGATCAATGCTACTTTCTACTATCAACAAGCCTGAAAGACTGAAAGATAATTATCATGATTTTCCCTCGAAAATTCTAACATTTCAATCTCGAATTCACAGTATAAATCATATATTCTAGATTCATGTAAGATTCATTGGACCAAGTCACACTTTAACATATATCTGAAATCATAGTGAAGGCATATATGTATTTCATATCCACCCAAGCCCATATGTTCTAATCATACCTCAACACATATATTAAATCATATATCCTAGATATACGGAAACTCATATGGTCGACTCATGCTTTAAACATATATAACGAGTTCATCGCAAGAGCATGTGAATATTTAATGAAATCCCATTTGAAATATATGCTAAATCATGGTAAAAATTCTATAATCATGCTATTCACATATCATGTATATAATTCGAGAATGTGGAATTAATTCTTAAGCATACACGACTATTAATTATGATGGGTCTTAGAATCCATAGAAGGCATATGAGAATTCATGCATAAATTAAAACCCTAGAACATGCTTTTCTAGAAATCAAGGGTTTAGGGTTTTAGTATAAAGATTGGGACACAAGGATGAAAGGAGATCCTTGTTGAAGTCCCACATACCGAATTAGAAGATTCCCTTACTTGTCTTGGAACTTACAACCCTTGAAGAGAAACCCTAGGTGCTCTTGAGCTTGAGAGAAGAAGAAGAGGAAAACTCTATGGATGGTTTTAGAGAATGAAGGGCTTAGTCTAATGAAAACCCCTTTAATTCCACCCTTACAATACCCAAAATGACACCATTTAAGAATTGTGATTTAGATTAAAAAAACCTGCCTAATCACTGACCACGACCTTTATCACGAGTCGTTGATCCTTACCATGGCTCGTGGTGACCGTCCGTTACTTCAGGAGTCATTTCTACAAATTCTGCTTCTTCGACCAACAACCAAAAGAACGAGTTATTACTTGACCCTATGACTCGTCGGTACTTCCCGTTTTCACCACTGCTTCCTTATCCTAAGATCCCTCCAACGACCGTCACGAAGGGTCGTTACTTCACCTAACGATTCGTGGTAACCGTCCGTTATCACTGAACCCAAAACCAAACCCTTTTCTAAGCTCCAACTAATGAGCCCTCAGGATGACCCATCACAACAACCAACAGGTCGTCACTTTGCTCGTCGTGCCTGGGAAGTCCGAACAGCCGACTTACCACGACTATATTGAATGGGTCATTGTATCACACAATGACTCATTCTCTCCTCTCGTGGTATCAAAATACTTGGAACCCTTTTTCTGAAACCCTTCCAAAGGCTCCCTTTAACGGGTCATTAGAACGACCAACGACCCGTTGGATGAGTCGTTCTGAGAAAAATTTTGCTGGTTTTTTGATGAACTTCATCCAACTCTAGGGTCTGATCTAGGAAAATTTTGGGGTGTTGCAGTTGTCACGACCCAATCTAGGACTCTCGATCGAGGCACAGGACCTAGAACCACGGATGGCTCCAAGTCAAACAATGGCATGTGCATAACAACTCAAGAGCATCAGCTAAAGTGGAGACTAATAACTTAAATATGAATAAGCGTATGTCTGAATAACATAAATGTATATCAAACGATAACATCACAATGCTAAATCTCAAAGTTGAACATACTAGTCTATATCTGGGAACCTCTACAATCTGATGAGGTACAGGGACAAGCCCCAAGCTATCTCCATGTTTGAAATAAAATAGACAAAACAAGACTAAAGTGATAGATGTCCTTAGATAAGGAGGACTCACCCAAATAGGGGCTGAACCGGACTGAGATAGGAGCAAGCTATCGGTGAGACTGATCTAGATCACTTGAACCTATATCATGAAATGATATAGCATAGAGTATACGGTCAGTACTTGGAATGTACTGAGTATGCAAGGTAAGTGAAAATATGCTTAGTAAAACATTAGTTGAAATCATACATATAACTTGAATAGATCATGAGAGTAAGGAATGCATGCTAAACTATAGTTGAGATATACATAATCATAAGCTGGTTAACATGACTGAATGTAATGACCTAAGATTTAAAGATAGAAATCATATGACTTGTCATTGCTGAAATCGTAAGTAAAACTCATAAATTGATCATTGCGTCAAATCTGCAGTAAAACATAATACCATAAGTCATGAATATAAATATCTAAAATCATGAGAAACAATGGGCAACCACCATGTATGAGCACATGATGATCCCATGTATTACCCACGTGGAGGAGATCCATCCTAATCCTTGCCAAAGTGAAGGACGAATAAGGTGTAATATCACGGTGTGCCATCGAGAGCGGGAGCACTCTTTTGAGAAGTCCCAAATTTATATATATACCTACATTGGTGTGTAGTTTATAAGACTGGGAAACCTCAGAACTCCTAGCCTACTTGGTGCTAAACACGACTCTCAAAATATGTATATTGCTCGTATAATAATAATCTCAAACATAGCGTAAATCTGAACATTGAGAGTCCTGGCTCCAAAATGTATCATAACTAATCTTGTTAGACTTGGCTAAAATCATAATAAGCATATCTACTTGCATGGGCTTTCCCAAATTATAACATCATGCATACTTGAAATAGACTTTATGAGTTAAAATCACGGATTAATAAGTGAAGCATTCATAAACATTCACGCGTGCTAGATATCTCATCATACTTGAAATCATGAATCATAAGCTTGGATTTTCATAAACTTGCATATTAGGGCATAGTTTTTAATAACTTGAAAACGTGAATTTATATTCAAATTGCATATAAAATCTACTCGTTAAACTTAAAACATGCGTTAGATAATGAGGGGATTACACCTATAAACATATCATAGAGAATTTCATAAAATTAGATTAAAACCCTAGAAATTAATACACTTGATTAAGAATTTGAATTCATTAACTTGAGGAGAAATTTGGGCATGAGTGTGGAAGAAATTTCTCATTTATATCCCTATATACCTTGGTAAATTAATTTTTCCAAACTAGCCTTGAAAGCCCAAGAGAATTGAGGAAGAAATTGGGGAGAATTCTAGCTTGATCTTGTAAGGAAGTCTCAATATCTTGAATGGATAGGAGTCTAATGACTTGGAATAGGATAAACCCTCTTAAAAGACTCCTTTCAGGGCTTAAAACGACGTCATTAGGAAGTTAGGAGCTCAGGAATTATGAAAATGCCCTTAATGATTTATCTGGAAAAATACCCACTACTAGTCATGCGACCAATACCACGAGTCGTNCACTACTAGTCATGCGACCAATACCACGAGTCGTACCACCAACCTACGACTCGTGGTTTTCTCCCATAGCTAGCTAGTCTAATTTCTCCAACTCTCTAATTATTTCCACAAATGTCTACCATGACTCATAGTTCCCTACTACGAGTCATACAATTACTCGTACAACCATGTCACGACCCCGACGGAGGCCTGAATTGACACACGGAACAAGGAGCCCCGAGAGACTCCAAGTCAACCCATGGCATGAACATACTTCTAACTCGATTACTAAAACTGAAGAGTCAGCATAATAATCTTAGCAGAAGTCTAAAATAAGCATAACATAAGAATACACTATCTGAAGCTTAATACATCCTTTTTTGTCTGAAAAGCCTCTAAACATGATGAGTTAATGGGACAAGCCCCAAACTAGAATAAGCTAAAATTTAAATACATAGAGAAATCTGAATAAGCATGGTCCTCGGAAGATGAGGACTCACCACTAAGCTAGGCGCTAACTCCGAAACTGTCTACTGACGGGGCTAAGTTTGAGTGACGGGTCCTGTATCATGAAATGATACAGCATAGAGTATGCGGTCAGTACATGAAATGTACCGAGTATGCAAGTTATGTAAAACCGCTTAAATAAGTAAAATCATTTAAATACATGCATAATGTAAAGCATAAACAATAAGTGTCTGAGAGTAGGGCTTGCATGCATACTTTCTGAAATCATGATCTCATCATACCATAGCATATCATCATAACTGAATTGATTGACTCAAAATTAAAATCTGATAGTCATGAGTAAAACTGAACATTGAGTCAAACCTGCTTTAGAACATATATAGATGTATAAATCTCATAAATGATGAACATGCATAACTGAAATCATGAGGAACAATGGGAGACTCATCTTTTAACCAACATACCACGATAGAGCTTACGTGGTCCCAACTATCACACTCAAGTGGATAGAGTCATCCCAAGCCTTGCCAGGGTAAGAGACGATACCATGATATCGATATCAAGCTCGAGGCCCAATCGGGGTGGGGGATAGCTCACTAGGGAGGTCCTAAAGTATATATAATATGTATAAACGTACGTTGGCGCGTACTTCTGAGGCATAAGGTGATCAACCCTTAGCCTACTCAGTTCTAGACACTACTCCCAAAACATATGCCTATTCTCTCCATCGTTTTTCAATGAAGCTTACCATCGTCAATTGAAGAAGCTCAATAATCAAATACATCTCAAATATGAAATCATGCACATGAAAAGATTTAACTTAAACCATACCACAACCTGAAAGATAATTGGGAGTCTTCGCTCCAAAACCATGTGGTAAGTTTATTTTAGGAAATAGTAGATCATAATTGAACATGTGGGCATTTTCCAATACTTTCACATGCTTTAAAATACTCAATTCACATGGAAAACATGATTATAAAGATGGGTAGCTTGAAAACATGCTTTTAATCATAGTATCTCATCATAATCATACCTTCATCACAAATCTCATCTTTCATGAACTTCTCATGAATGGGCTTTTTAATTCATAAAACTTGAAACATGATTTTTAAGTGAAAATCATATAAAACTTTCCCATGAATTATAAATCAATAGTAGAAACATATTTAAATCATACCCATGTAGAGAAATTAGAAATTTCATGCATTGGGCTAAAACCCCATAGGTTAGACATAGGAAATTCATGATTTAGAGAGGAATTGAATATGGGTGTGAAAAGATTCACTCATTCATAACCTTACATACCTGATAATAGTTGATTCTTACAATTCTTTGATTGCCCAAGAGGAATGGAAAAGAATTTGAAGAAGACCAAGCTTGATCACCCCCTCTAACCTTCTATCTTTTCATGCATGAATGAAAATGGCCTAAAATGAACTTAACCCTCTTAAAAGACATCATTCATAACTTAAAATGACATAGTTTAGGCCTTAGGATCTTACGATTTACGGAAAATCCCTTAGTAAATTCGCAGAAAAATAACTGTCAGTCAGTCCCCATGAGAGACATGATGACTCGTCTCCTCTGGCCACGACTCGTGGCATGATCCGTCAAGTACACTTCTTATGAAGTCATCGGGGATTGTGACAGTTAACTTCACGACTTGTTACTGGTGACCACGACTTGTGGTCACCACTCGTCAGGTGCACTACCATAATCTCAGTCACAATTTTCCTTGCTGGCCACGACTCATCCCACGACTCGTGGTCAGGTCCGTGGGGATCCAAACTTCCTAAATTGCAACTCACCTTCTGAGCGTCACCACGAGTCACATCACGACTCGTGGTCTGCTCCCATGAGTCACTTCACGACCCATTCTATGTCCTGATGCTAGTTTTAGATTTTTCTCCATTTTAACTCCGGGATCAGATCTTTGGGTGTCCGGAGTATAACAACATCTCCCCCTTCGGAACATTCCTCCTTGAATGTTGGAAAACATACAGAAAAGCATAGAAATGCAATCATCATATTCAAATACTGATAATTTAGGCTTAAAATCGATGGAATGACTATCTCCAATTCAAACTACATAGTTGAATTGATTTCACGAATCACACATACATCCATTATATAAAAGAAACTTGGGCACATGAACTGAACATGAAAACTAAAAAGAGTCTTACGACAAAAACTGATACCTCAAGATGGAACTAAGCCGGTAGAGAATAAATATGGGTATCTAGCCATCATGTCTACTTCGGCTTCCCACCTAACCCTTCAATATGATGATTCCTCCATTAAACTTTCACTGAAGCGATTTCCTAGTTCCTTATCATTCGAATTTGATGATCCAGTATTTCCACTGGAACCTCTTCGTAAATAAGGGTGTCTTTCACACCAACACTATCCACCGGGACAACTATAGCTGGATCACCCAAACACTTCTTTAAGAGAGACACATGGAAAATTGTCATGACCCGAACATACACCCGGATCGTAGACACATTACAAGGGACCACGAGAGACCCCAATTCGACCCATGGCACTTTCAACGACTAATATCATTTAATAAAGCAGAATACTTAACATAAAACATAGCAAAAATGTAACCATAGTGTAACATCTGAAAGCACTAGACATCCACATAAGCTGAGCACCTCATACTATTTGAAAGCCTCTACTACATACGATAGGTTGATCAGAAAACATCTCCAACTAACCCGACCAATACTGAAACATAAGATAACATAAAAGTTTGTCAAATGGCCCTCCGAACATGAGGACTCACCAATAATCTGAGAGCGAGAGTTGAGATGGACTAAGGATGAGGATGAGCCTGAGATCCGGACCCTGTATCATAAAACGATATAGCACTGAAAGTATGCGGTCAGTACGTGAAATATACTGAGTATGTAAAGTAAGTAAAACAGACATTAAAAGTAAAATAAACTCATAAGTAAACATATGAGGAGGACATCATGCTTGTATTATAAACTTCGTAAGAAAACATAAGGCTCAAGGCTTTCAAGTCATTCATAAAGCGTTCATGATCGTACTCGTAAGTAAACTTTATCAAAACATAAATTGAGCCAATATCATAATCATAACAATGCATAAGACATGCGGAACAATGGGAGGACTCATCATAACCGACACCATCATGGTAGAGTCTTTAATGATGTCCTAACTATCTCACTCAAGTGGGCAGAGCCGACCCTGGCTTTCCAGGCGAGGGTCTTGCATTAGATGTGATATCATATTTGAGGGGATCATTATCAATACAATATATCATTAGAAACCCACGATGGCACGTGGTTATGAGACACTGACATAGTAATTTAAACGTCGGGCTACTCGGTGCAAGACACGTGTCATGGGCTTTTCTTTCGAAGGCCGTGAGACAGCTAAGATGGATAAACTTCCGCCCAAGCTTCAGTCCTCTTTCTGCTAACAAGGCACAAAATGTGCAAAAGATCAGATAGCAAATAAAGAAAGAAGGAAAGTAGGAAAGTTAAATAAGGAAGACAAGTGTTGGGAGGCAAAGAGCCCTTTTGATTCCACTATGTATGAAAAAATTTGAAATGTGTGGATGATTACAAGTGCTTCCCCTTGAGGCCTATTTATAGTACATACAAGTCCCGTCACTATGTGCCATGTGGTTGTGTCAATGTGGCTGTGGCAAGCAGACATGCTTGTTGTGCCAGGCATGTCAGGCATGTTGTGTCAGGCATGCAGGCGGACAGTGTCAGGCATACTGTGTCAGGCCTGCAGGCAGGCAGCGTCAGGCGTGCCAGGCATGTTGTGTCAGGCGTGCAGGCATGCCTTTGTGTGGCGTGTCAGGCATGCTGCGTCAGGCGTGCAGGCATGCATGATGTCTGTTCTAAGGTGTTGTATTACCTTGTATTTGGTTCCCAATGTTGGTAGTTTATTAGTCTGAATATTTGGGCTTGACACGTTCGTCAAGGGGGAAAATGCGGCAAATTTAATATATTTGCTGGCGGGGAGGTACACTCTCCCCCACCTGATTTGGAGACAACCGCGATGCCGTACGTCTGCAAGTACTTATGGACATCATCCTTAAACTACCACAAGTCTTGAAATTTTTCCCACGATGCCTCCTCTGGTGATTGTCCCTTCAAGTGCACAAGAAATTGGGCACTTGAGTTTCCCTAGCCTTTGCCTCGAACTAGCTACTGGTCAAGAATGGCCTCAATTTGTTTCTCTATAGCATATGGAGTGATGAAGATCTGTGAACAACCCGTTCGGCCCCGCTCCACGTCTTTCGTATCCTCATGATATGGATTTATCTAACTGGCATGGAAAACTACGTATTTTTTTAGGTGATGCGGCATCTTTAGTTTGTAAGAAATATTTCCCACCTTGGCAACGATCTCGAAAGGACCCTCATAGCATCAGATAAGATTCTGGTTGATGCCGCGCAGGGACCTGAACTACTGCTGGTTGAGCTTAACCATCACTTTGTCCCCAATCTGGTAATGCACAGATCGGTGCCTCTGATCAGCAAACTTTTTCATTTTGCGGGCTGCCTTGTCCAAGTAGGACCTTGCCATATCCACCTGCTCCTCCCACGCCTTTTCCAAGTTATAAGCACCATGATTCCTTAATCCGGCATTGACAGGAAAGGACTGTGGGTTATTAGGCTGCTGTCCCGTCGCAAGTTCAAATGGACATTTTCTCGTTACTTCACTCCTCTACAAGTTGTATGAAAATTAGGCTTTATAGAGCAACTTTGGCCCAATCTTTCTAGTTGGAACTGACAAAATGCCTCAGGTAGCACTCTAGAAGGTAGTTGACCCGCTCCTTTTGGCCGTCAGTTTGTGGGTGAAAACTGGCGGAGAAGTGCAATTCGGACCCTAATAATTTGAACAACTCTTTCTAGAAGGCATCGGTGAACCGAGGGTCCCGGTCGCTGATGATGTGTCTCGGCACTCCCCAATATTTTACCATGTCCCTCAAAAATAGTCTTGCTGCCTCCTGGGCATTGCAACTAGCTGTGGCCGCCGTGAAAGTTGAATACTTGGAGAACTTGTCCACAACTACCATTATGGTGCTAGACCCCTATGAATTTTTCAAGCATGTAATGAAGTCCATGGTGAATCTATCCCATGGTCGTTCATCTACAAAGAGTGGTTCTAGTAAGCCACCGGGCACCTTGCTTTCTTTCTTGTCTTGCTGCCACACGAGTCAAGTGTGGACATAACTTTCAATGTCATCCCGCATGTGTGGCCAGTAGTATGTCGCCTCTAATAGTGCCAATGTTTGCTTCTGTCTCGGATGCCCTGCCCAGACAGTATCATGGCCCTCTTTGATTAAGATGCGCCTAAGATTGGCCCACTTCAGAATGTATACTCGTCTACCAGTAGTATACAACATACCATCTTCCTCCCAAAATTTCTTTATTTTTCCTTGGCTAGCCAAGGCAAGGAGCTGCTTTGTGACTGGGTCATGTTGCATTCCCTTCTTAATGGTGTCCAAAATGCTGCTGCTACTTGTGCTAACAAGGGGTGCTAGGACTATTTTCCGGCTTAAGGCATCTGCAACAACATTTGTTCGACGCGCCTTGTACTCTAAAATGAAGTCAAACTCGGCTAGGAAATCTTTCCATTGGGCCTGCTTGCGCGTCAACTTTGGTTGGGACTGGAAATAGCTGGACGCCACATTGTCTGTCCTGATGATTTAGTGGGAGCCCAACAAATAATGGTGCCAAGTCCTTAGACAATTGACTATGGCTCTCATCTCCTTCTTATGGACGATATACCACCGCTCTGCTTCGTTCAACTTTCGGCTCTCAAAAGAGATGGGGTGGCCCTCTTGCATTAGGAAACCACCGATGGAAAAATCTGAAGCGTCTGTATGGGCTTCAAAAGTTTTGCTGAAACATGGCAAAGTAAGGACCGACTCCCTTATTATGGATGTATTAAGCTCATCGAAAGCCTTTTGGACTGAACTGCTCCAATTTCATTCCCGACCCTTCTTCAATAAGTCGGTAAGGGTATAACAACCTTTGAGTATCCCGTAATGAACAGTCGGTAATAATTTGTGAGGCTAAGAAAGGATCAGAGTTTGGCTACTTTGGTCAGGGCCTCCCAGTCCCTAATTGTATCGACCTTTCCACGATCCATCCTTATTTCTCCTTGGGAGATAGTGTGGCCAAGGAATGTACGTATGGCTGAGCGGATGTACATTCGTCTTTCCTGACGTATAGCTCATTTTCCCTCAGTACCTCGAAGACATGTCGGAGGTGTTAAACATGATCCTCCAAGATGCTACTGTAAACCACAATGTTATCTAGGTAGATGACAACAAATCTATCCAAGAAAGGATGGAACAACTGATTCATGAGGGTGCAAAATGTGGCAAGGGCGCTGGTGAGGCCAAATGGCATTACCAGCCACTCGAAAGCTCCATACCAGGTGACGCAGGTGGTTTTGGGCTCATCTCCCTCGGCAATGCGGACCGGATGGTAACCCTTCCTTATGTCCATTTTTGTGAACACTTTGGCTTTCCCTAACCGATCAAATAAATCTTCTATCAGTGGTATCAGATACTTGTTCTTTACCATCACCTAGTTGAGGGCCCGGTAGTCAATGCATAACCACAACGTCCCTTCCTTCTTCTTCTGAAATAGGAATGGGGCTCCAAAAGGCACCTTGGACAGTTGGATATGCCCTACCTCTAGTAGCTCAGTAAGTTGCCTACTTAGTTCTTCCAGCTCCGGGGGTGCCATGCGATAGGGGGACATGGCGAGCGGCTTGGCTCCTAGAAAAAGTTCTATTTGGTGGTCAACCTCTAGGCGGGGAGGCAATCTCTTCGGGAGTTCGTCCGACATGGTGTCCTTGTGCTTATCTAGGACATATTAAATGCATGGTGGGATAGGCTCCAGCTCATTGCTTGCTGGAACCTCCAAACAGTGGCAAGGAAGGTCAGTTCCCCTATCTTGAATCCCTTGATTAACTGCATGGCCGACAATTGCATGCCTTTTTGGGGTACACGGATTAGCGAAACTACACATGATCCTCCTTGGTCACTAATTTGCAATTGTTTGAGGCGCAGTGAAATGAAGGCGTTGATCTTGTACTAAAAGTCTAACCCGAGCACTATGTCAAGCACATCCATGGGTGCTACGTTGAAGTTCGTCAGGAAGTGCGAAGCTCCTAAAGAAATTGGTACATTGGGAGAAAATCCGTTAACCTGAGTGGGAAGGGCATTGACTATTTTTAGCAACGTGTCGCTAGAGATTAAAGTGAGCCCGAGCTCCCTGGCCTTTGCCTCTGTCATAAAATTGTGGGTCGCACCGGTGTCCACCATGATGCGGACAGGCTTGCTGTTCACCCAAGCCTCGATGAATAGCGACTCCCGTGGCTTCACAAGAGGCGGTTGGGCTGAAATAGCTGCAAGAACAATGTGGTTGAACAACATCATATGATTAAACAAGCCCACTGCCTTGTCTTTCTCCTGGGAGGCCCCGCTCCCTTGCTCCTTCTGTCCGCTGGTTTGGGCCATGGCTGGGGGACATGTGTGGGCTGCTTTCTTGTCGGCAGAAATCATGGCCCCAAGTTTCTCCAATTTTGGGTAGTTTCGGTACATATGAGAGGGGTCACCGCACAAATAGCATCCATCTCAGTGACTGACTCCCCTCTTCCGCTCCTCAGAGTCCTTGTGGAATTGTGATGATTGGTGCATTCGCCTTTGCCGTTATGACCCCGATTGACAACAGACTGTCCTTTTTCCTTCTCTCCTTGGTCTATTATGGCAGCGACCTGTCATTCGGCACCTTCTTTGCCTTGGTGCTATCAGAGCAGAAATCTATCAAGGACTCGACCACCACAATGGCCTCATCCACGTCCTTCACCCGGGGCCGATATAGCTCTTATTTGGCCCAATTTTGGAGGCCATCCAAGATATAAAGCAGCAAGTCCTTGCTAGTCAAGTTTGGGATCTGTAGGGTGATCTTGGTGAACTCCTTCATGTACTCACAGATGGTGGATGGTTGCTTGAGCTCCCTCAACTTCTGATGGGTCTCATGTACAATATTTTGTGGGTAAAACTACCACTTGAGCTCCTCCTTGAACTTTTCCCAGTCAGCTATGGCACATGTCCCTCGGTCTATGTCAGCCTTCTTTCGCCGCCACCACAACATGGCGGTGTGGGTCAGGTACATGGCCGCTGTCCTGACCTTGGAAGACACATCCTCTATCCAAACATTCTCAAAGTAGCACTCTAGTTTCCAGACGAAGTTCTAAACATATTGGGCGTTGCGTTCTCCTTTGAACTTCTTGGTTTTAGGAGCATCTATACGGGCTTCCCGCACCCTGGCCAGTCAAGCGCCTCCACCGATCCCTCTGACCGTCTCCACCTGCTGCCTAAGGGTGTCAACCTGCCCCTGCAGCACGGACAACGCCTCCATAAGCTTTTTCTCAAGGCTTGTCAATCCCTCCTTGTGGTCCTTTTCCTGCTCCAAGATGTTCTCCTTAACTTCGTCTAGTCCCTCAAGTGCTACGCTCTCAAGGGAAGAAAAGTTGCCTTCATGAACCTCAATGCGTCGGTTCAAGGCCACCATGCCAGCCTCTGCATGAGTGATTCGTTCATCAAGCTGGTCAGTGCCCAAACCTTCGGTCTCCTCATGTGCAAGTCCCTCGCTGACTGGAACAAGGGAGGGATCCCTTCCTTGGCTCTTGTCCCTTATATAGGATTTGGACTTTTTTTAGGGCTCATTGCCCTGCTTGTCTCCATGGAGCGCAGCTTTTTCCTCTTTATGGTTTTCCATGAATGATGCTCTGATACCACTTGTCATGGACTTGTTTTTTAAGGTCGTGGGACAGCTAAGATGGCTAAAAGTCAACCCAAGCTTCAGTCCTCTTGCTGCTCACAAGGCCCAAAATGTGCTAAGGATTGGATGACAAATAAAGAAAGAAGTCAAGTAGGAAAGTTAAATAAGGAAGACAAGTGTTGGGAGGCAAAGAGCCCTTTTGATTCCACTAAGTATGAGAAAATCTAAAATTTGTGGATGATTAAAAGTGTTGACCCTTGAGGCCTATTTATAGTACATACAAGTCCCTACACTATGTGGTATGTGGTTGTGGCCGGCAGGCATGCTTGTTGTGCCAGGCATTTCAGGCATGCTGTGTCAGGCATGAAGGTAGGCAGTGTCAGGCATACTGTGTCAGGCGTGCAGGCAGGCAATGTCAGGCAAGCCAGTCATGTTGTGTCAGGCGTGCAGGCATGCTCTGTCTGGCGTGTCAGGCATGCTGTGTCAGGCATGCGTGCTGGATGTAAAAAAGTGTTGTATTGCCTTGTTTTTGGTACCCAATGTTGGAAGCTTATCAGTCTGAACATTTGGGCTCAACAAGTTCGTCAAGGGGGAAAAATGCGGCAAATTTAATATATTTGTTGGCGGGGCACTAAACACGACTCCCAAAGACATGCATATGGGCTCATACGTGAATAAATAACATTATGCATTAAGATTCATTGGGTAAAATATAACATTTATCATCATTGATACCCTTTAAAACATGCTTACACAACGATCAAAGGCCCTTTTTCATCGGCGAACATCATAAATCGATAAATCATGTAATTCATTTCATAAATCGTAAATCATTCTTCAACATGTGGGCATTACCCAATACTTTAACATGCTCAATTCTTTCAAAAATATGCTCATAAACATGGGAATTTGAAATAATTCTTTTCCATCATCAATAAACTCAAAATATTGAATATTCATCATAAATCATAACTTTCATGAACTTTCATCAATGGGCATTTTAGATTTAAAAAGCTTGAGACATGATTTTAAAGAAATTAATATAAAACATGCCCATGATTCATAATCAATAATTAAAACTCAATTAAGTCTTACCCATAATGACAAATTACATTTTCTTGCATTTGGGTATAATCCCATAGAACTTGAATAGGAGAATTCATGATTTGATAGAAATTTGGGCATGGGTGTGAAAGGATTCACCCACTCTTAATACTACATACCTGTGAATGGACTGATTTCAAAGTTCCTTGAAAACCTACATAGAAATTGATGGAAATTTGGAGAAAAAGACCTTGAATCTCCCTAAAACTTCTCTAAAAGCTCTTGCATGGGAATGGGTATGCATTAGGGACTTAACCCATCTTATCACACTCAGAAAAATACAAAAAATGACGTAGTTTAGGGTCTCAAAGCATGGGAAAGTCGAAATTTCCCTTAATGAAATTTCCCTGAAAACTAATCTTGATTGACCGACGATCGATCCACGGGCCATTGCACGATATCAGGACTCGTGGTATCGAGTTGTTGGGTCCACTTCCTTAACACATACTTCAGGTTCTTCCCACGACTCGACAGGATGAGTTGTTACTTCTATCCACGGGTCGTGGGGTCGATTGTTGTCAACTCTTTGACCATTCTGAACTTCCCTTACCACAAGCCTCACCACGACTCGTGGTTGCTTCCAACAATTCATGGTCTAAATACGTTATATGCACTGGAAATCTCAACCCACGAGCAATGATTAGAAACCACGGGCCATCACTTTTCACCATGAATCGTGGGATGGCCCGTGGTGTCCCTGTTTGCCTAAGTTCAGCCCTTCCTACGACCGCTAACAATGACTCGTTCCCGACAACGAGTCGTTACTTTGTTCGTTGTCACCATTGCCACCCTGAACCCTCATACCACGATGACTTACGACGACTCATGGTTTCCAACCACGAGTTGTTGAGTTGCTCGTCCTATGATATTTTTGCAAGTTTTTTGCACTTTTCAAATTAAACTCTAGGGTCCATTCTTAGGCCTTCCCAGGGTATAACAAAAATAGGATGAACTAAAGCTAATTCTTAGGGTAACTCTAACTCATAAGCCACTTTTCCAACACGTCTCACAATCTGGTACGGGCTGACATAGCGAGGGCTAAGTTTCCTCTTCTTTCCGAACATCATCACTCCCTTCATGGGAGACACCTTTAGAAATACCCAATCATCAACTTCAAACTCAAGTTCTCTTCTTCTCACGTTGGCATAGGACTTTTGGTGAATTTGAGAAGTTTTTAACCTATCCCTTATCAACTGAACCTTCTCCATAGCCTCATGAACAAAATCTGGTCCTATTAGCGCCGTTTCACCAACCTTGAACCAACAAATGGGTGATCTACATCTCCGCCCATAGAGAGCCTCAAAGTGCACCATCTGAATACTGGAATGATAGTTTTTATTGTATGCAAACTCGATAAGAGGAAAATGATCATCCCAACTACCTTTGAAGTCAATCAAGCATGCTCTCAACATGTCCTCGAGAATCTAAATTGTCCACTCCTCTTGACCATTTATTTGTGGGTGAAATGTTGTGTTGAGCTTAACCTGAGTACCAAGTCCATTTTGAAACGACTTCAAAAACTGAGAGGTAAATTGGGTTCCTCCATTTGATATGATAGACAAGGGCACTCCATGCAATAGAACTAACTCCCAGATATATAATTTGGCATTGTCCTCCGCTGAATCCATGGTTTTGACTGGTAAAAAATGAGTGGCCTTGGTCAACCTGTCTATCACAACCCAAATGGAGTCATATTATCGACAAGTGCGAGGTAACCCTGTGATGAAGTCCATGTTGATTTCTTTCCATTTACATATAGGAATACTAATATCCTAAAGCACACATCCCGGCCTCTGATGCTTGACATTTACTTGCTGACAGTTTGGACACTTAGCTACAAATTCTGCAATTTCCTTATTCATGCCATTCCACAATAGACTTCCCGTAAGTCACGGTACATCTTGTTGTCACCTGGATGGATAGAATACCTAGATCTATAAGGCTCGTGCAACATCCTGTTCATCAAATTATCAACATCCGAAACACATAAGCGACCTTGGCACCAAAGCACACCATCTCCCCCTTTGGGGAAGACCCCTACCTTTTGATTCTGAAAGACTTCCTTTAACTTTACCAAAATCGGGTCCTCATCTTGCCTAGCTTTTACATCAGTCACCAATGATGATTCTGATCTGTTCGGAACAACAACACCTACATCAGTAGAGTCAACCAACCTAACTCCCTACCTTTCGAGTCGATGCACATCCTTCACCAGCTCCTTCTTTCCCTAATCAACATGAGACACACTCCCCATCATGAGTCTACTAAGTGCGTCTGCTACTACATTGTCCTTACTCGGATGGTAAAGCACACTCATGTCGTAGTCTTTAAGTAGCTCCAACCACCTCCTTTGTCAAAGATTGATATCCTTCTGTATAAACACATATCGTAAACTCTTTTGGTCTGTAAACACATCCACATAAAAAACATACAAATAATGTCGCCATATCTTCAATGCGAATACCACCGCGGCTAATTCAAGATAATGGGTTGGGTAATTCTTCTTGTGAACCTTTAGCTGTCTGGAGGCATATGCTATAACTTTCCATGTTGCATCAATACACACCAAATTCCGATCCTTGAAGCATCAAAATACACTACCAACCCATCGGGTAGGGTCAACAATGGTGCTGAAGTAAGTCGAGTGTTCAACTCCTGGAAGCTCTTCTCACAAGCCTCCAACCATTGGAATTTCACCTTCTTTTGGGTCAATTTGGTCAAGGGTGCTGCAATAGATGAGAAACCTTCCACAAACCTTCGATAATAGCCGGCTAAACCCAAAAAGCTCTGATTATCTGAAAGGATCATTGGTCTAGGCCAATTCTTCACCGCTTCTATTTTTTGAGAGTCTACCTTTATGCCTTCGCTTGATACCACATGGCCCAAAAACACCACTGGGTTCAACCAAAACTCACATTTGCCAAATTTGGCATATAATTGGCGATCCTTGAGAATTTGCAGCACTACCCTCAAGTGACCGACATGCTCCTCTTCGCTCCGAGAGTATATCAGGATGTCATCAATAAACACAAGCACAAACATATACAAGTATGGATTGAACACCGTGTTCATAAAGTCCATGAAAGCTGAAGGAGCATTTGTTAGTCCAAAAGACATCACTAAAAACTCATAATGACCATACCGCGTCCTGAAGGCTATCTTTGGGATATCGCTCTCCCGAACTCTGAGCTGATGGTACCCAGATCTGAGATCTATCTTCGAAAAGCACTTGGCATCCTGAATCTGGTCAAATAAATTATCAATCTTGGGTAGAGGATACCTGTTCTTGATGGTGAATTTTTTCAATTGTCGGTAATCAATACATATCCAATGAGAACCATCTTTCTTCCAGACAAAGAGAACTGGTGCACCCCATGGGGACTTACTCGATCTAATGAAACCCTTATCTCCCGCTCGGGAGGGATTCCCAGTAGATCATAAGGAAAGACCTCTGGATACTCACATACTACTGGGACAGACTAGATAGTTGGAGTCTTGGACTTGTCATCCTTAACCCTAACTAGATAGTACACATAACCTTTGGAGATCATCTTTCTAGCCTTAAGGTAGGAAATGAAACGACCTACAGGAACAGCTGAACTACCCTTCCACTTTAACATTGGCTCTCCCAAAAATCTAAACTCTACTGCCCGGGTTCTACAATTTACTGAGACATAACATGCAAATAGCCAATCCTTGCTGAGGATAACATCCAAATTAGTCATGGCTAACTCTATCAAATATGCTGAGGTGACTTTCTGAAGGACTGAGAATGGGTAACTTCTATACACCCATCTAGCTATAACTCAATCACCTACTGGAGTAGAGACATAGAAGGGTTTTGACAAGACTTCGGGACTGACTCCGAATCTATTGACCATATAAGGTGTCACAAAAGATAAGGTAGCCCCCGGATCTAACAAAGTATATACATAAAGATGGAAAACTCGCAACATACTAGTGACTACATCCGGGGAGACCTCCTGCTCCTGGCGGGATACTAAGGCATAGAATCTGTTTTGGCGCTGACGGTAACTTGTGCTGGTAGATGCCCCCTGATGTGCAAAGCGTGTGGGTGGGGCTGCTAAACTAGAACCTGGTCCTCAACATCCATTATGGTCCTACATCTCTACTGGGAAATCTATGAGCATGTGTCCGGGCTTCCCACACCCAAAACAAGAACACGTACCCACTAGGCACTGGCCTGTGTGCCCCCAACCACACTTGCCGCAAATTGGGATGCTTAGAATCTGCGGGCCGGCTGCTTTGACCCCTAGAGTTTGATGCTCGCCCTCTTTGGTCCTGCCTAGTCCTGGATGGCACACTCAATGTTGATGATGTTGGGGCTGAAGATCTCTGGTGGGTCTGCGGTCGGTGCCCATCACTCGACCTCAACTGAGAGAACCTATAGCTATCGATCCTGGCCTTCTTGGCCTCTCTCTCCCTCATATGCGCTGCCTCCATCTGTTGCGCGTACAGGACTATCTGAGGGAAATCCATATCCTAGTGAAGCATAGCGTTCCTGCAATCCTTGTCTAAATAGTCGGCCACGCCGTGAACGAACTTGCTCACCCGCACCCTCTGATCACCACTAACTCTGGGGCATACTTTGATAAGCGAGTGAACTCAAGGGCATACTTCTGCACCATCATGGCATACTCGCACTATCATTCTCCTTGCTTAATATTCACGAATCTCGGCCGCCAGCCTACTCATATTATGAGGAAGAAAACCGATCTAAGAATGCAAATAAGGAATTCCACCCAAGTAACATGACCTGCCCGGTGGCTCTATATCTTTCCACCGACGAAAAACCAAATATGTGCGACCCTTTTTAGCTGATAGAAGGCCAATTCCGCGAAAAAAACCCAACTCCCTTCACCCCCATGACTTGGGTTATCTTCACAATCTCATCAATGAACCTGTGCGGGTCCTCATCTACTTTTGACCCGAGGAACTCTAGCGGGTTCATCTCAAGAAATCCTCGATTTCCCGAAGCCGGCGCGTATTTCCATTTTGCAGGGCATTCACAATTGCCTCGCTGATTGACTTGAGCGGTCAAGGCTTGTGCGAGCATCTGATAGTTTCCCAACATTCAATATGGGCAACCGACTGCATGGTGCCGCGGGAGGGAGGGGCCTCGCTGGTGCTCATTTCTATATCCATCCTTGTGGCCATCTCTAATCCCATTCCTTCTACCATTTACTCATTGGGGAGCCATGATTCTACAATCGCGGGCTGAAGGCCACTCGAAGTATAGGGAGACATTTCTATCGCATGACATAGATCATGAAATAAGGGAATATTTCTTGACATTTTGTAGCCCCTTTGTCAAGTGCGCGGTATGTTTGCACCTATTAAAAAGACTCTACTCAACGGGCTTTCAAACCCTAGGACATTTTGAAACCTATTATGGCCGATACTAAGTTTGTTTGCACCTAACGAGGGCCTGATTGGAGACACCGGACAAAGGGCTCCGAGAGACTCTGGAAATGACTCATGGCGTGAAAATACATCTAACTCGATTACTAAACTAAAGAGTCAACATAATAATCTTAGCGCACTTAAAATAAGAATAATATCGAATACACTATCTCAAGTTGATTACATCCTTTTGCCCGAAAAGCCTCTAAACATGTTGGAGTTGATGGGACAAGTCCCCAACTAATCCCGAATAAACTGAAAACTGAAATACATAGAGAAATCTGAATTACCAGGGTCCTCGAAAGATGAGGACTCACCTACTAAGCCGGGCGCTAACTATGGAACTGCCTCTACCACCCGCACCGAAGTCTAAGTGTTGGGTCCGTATCATGAAATGATAAATCATAGAGTATGCGGTCAATATGTGGAATGTACCGAGTATGCAAGCTAAATAAACCACTTAAATAAGTAAGTAAAATCATTTAAAGACATGCATAATGTAAAGCATAAATAATAAGAGTCCCGAGAGTAGGGCTTCCATGCATTCTTTTCCAAATCATGATCTCATCCTTACCATAACATATCATCATAACTTACCCGATTGGACTCAAGCTCAAATCTCGATAGTCATGAGTAAAATTGAACAGTGAGTCAAACCTGCTTTAGAACATACATAGATGTATAAATGTCAAAAATGATGAACATGGATAATTGAAATTATGAGAAAACAGGAGGATCATTTAAACTCCTGAAAATGTACAATTATAGATCTTTTACGTGTCCCAACTATCACACTCAAGTGGGTAGAGTTGTTCCAAGCCTTTCCAGGGCTAGATAGGATATCATGATTTCGATATCAAGCTCGAGGCCCAATCGGGGTAGGGGATAGCTAACTAGGGAGGTCCCAAACTATGTATAATATGTATAAAACCTACATTGACGGATAGTTCTAAGGCATAGGGTGATCGACCCTTAGCCTACTCGGTGATTGACGCTACTCCAAAAACATGCATATGCTCAATCTTTTTCAACGAAGCTTACCATCATCAATTGACGAAGTTCAATAATACAATACATCTCAAATACGAAATCATGCATATTAAAAAAGATTTAATCTCAAACCATACAAGGTGAAAGATAACCGAGAGTCTTCTCCAAAACCATGCTGTGTTTATTTTGGAAATCGTAGATCAGAATTGACCATGTGGGCATTGTCCAATACTTTCACATGCTTGAAAATACTAATTCAAATCGAAAATATGATTATAAATATGGGTAGCTTGAAAACATGTTTTTCATCATAATATCTCTGTCATAATCATACCTTCATTACAAATCTCATCTTTCTGCGAACTTATCAATGGGCTTTTTAATTCATAAAACTGAAACATGATTTAAGTGAAACTAATATAAAACTTGCCCATGAATCATAACTCAATAGTATAAATATATTTAAATCATCGGCCTGGGGTGATATCCACTCTACCCCACGAATCATCATCGAAGGAAGGCAGGGAACGATCCACTTGCGCCTATGTTGCATATCTTAAGTGGGCCTGGTAGGAGGCATAAAACTCTATGAAAAGTCTAGCGTAGTACCACATCAAAGGGCTGGGGGCAAATGCATGCTATTGTCGGTGAAACTTCTCCGCATTCGAAGCTACCTTTCAATCTAGCCAAGTCGAACATCTTCTACTGTATAGAGCGTCTCCTTGTCATATGACGTAGTGCTCCTTCATGTTAGGATCACAGAGAATAGCCTCCTTAATGCTGTCGCGTGGGGAGCAGCGCTTTTGCTTTCCTTTTCCCTTGCTAGCGCATGAAGCCGGGGCCTTTCCTTTGCCGATGACCTAGAGGATGACATGATTTTTGATTCTACCAAAAGTATGTTAGTGAAAAGATATTGAAATAGAAATAAGAGTAAAAGAAAGTAATCTAAAGAAGAACTTAGAAGCAAGTGAGGATTAAAAATACCCTGAAAACTGGTACCAACGAACAATCGTAGTTCACCGAAGGAAATTATGAACCGCCGAATGGGACGCCGGTATGGGCTAGAGGATTGGGGAAATTCCAAAATCATTTTCAGTGCAGTTCAAGCGTATTTCACCGTCATATTTCTGCAAACTGCTGAAGTAGTGCCGGATTCACTCGCAGCGGCACCAATTTCATAGTGAATCGACGCCCTGAAGCCGGCGACCAATAAGGGCTTTGCCTATCCCTTACCCCCGACCGGCTTCACACACCCATTAACAAAATTTCACTACAATCATAAGTCCAGCAATTATACTCAATTCTTACACATATTTATGATGTTTAAGCTCTTAAGATTGGTGTCACTCGGTCTAATATAAATACGTGGTGCTTAATGTAAATGGGTTACTCGTAGTTCACCCTCTTCATAATCTCATCATAAAGCACATACCCACTTCAATCACAAGCATAACACATACAAAATTTCAACAAAGAAGGAAGGAAAAAGATAGTACTCCTACAAAATCATGTAACCATATTCAAATTAAAAAGGCAAGAGAAATGTTACCAAAATTGGAAGACTATTTGCACACTCTTCTAGCCTCAAAAGGAAAATAGCTCAAGATTGCAGGAGCACCTCCAAGTGAGTATTGAGTAGATAGTAAGAGTAGAGTGATTTTTATGGTGAGATATGGATGGGCATTTATAGGTGAAAAGTGGGAATGTGATAGGTTGAAGGGAAGGTGGGGATTTTAATGTGGGTGAGTTGGTGGGCAGTTGGAAGGTGAAAAGGTGGGCAAATGGAGAGGGTGAAAATGAGAAATTGTGGGGAAATAGGAATGTTGGGTAATGGAGAGACAAAAATGGAAAGAAAATGTTGGGAAAAGGGAAGCTATGGGAATACTTTACACTATTAGGGAGGATGGGAAAGTATTTGGGATTTTGTAGGCCAGCTTCCTTTAAATTCTTTTTAGTTCAAGATGAGCCCAACCGGCAATGAACAAGCGATTCACCGATCCAATTCGGCGTTTGCCGCTACTTTGCATTTTAACTTGTTTTGTATCTAGTGATCTGGTTCCATCCGGCGATGCACCACGGTCCACGAATTTAGGATCGGGCACGCGGTCATCTCGCCAAATATGGGCTCAAGCCAGTACTGGGCTGCATCGGTGATACACTGGAATAGCTCATGAATGGATTCGTGGTTCGCCAGTGTCCTACGATGCTTCAGTTTAACACTCAACTTTCTAATTTAGGCCCCCTTATCTTCGACGATCCATATTTCTCGCCGATGCTCCCATCATGAATTGCATCTCACTGTTCTTCTCATTTCTCAATTCCTACACAAACAAAAACAATAAAAAAACATCAAATACCCAATAAAATCTTTGCTTCTCCAAGAAGTGCCTTATTTATCGTTGTGGCACGACATAGTCCTTTTTCAATTCTTCATTTCCGACGGGTCATCATCCGCTTCTGTCTCGCGCAATCTTTCCTTATCCTCATCATCATTTTGCAATATTCCAATTACCTTGCATTCGGTGGGAGTTCCCTGGGCCGATGGAAATACCTTGAAGGTGTTCATCACCACCAACCCGAAATTTTAACTCTAAGCTCCACATCTACCACTGCTCTCCCGGTAGCCAAGAAGGTCTTCCCAAAATAATTAACTTGCACATCCATATCACAATTTAATAACAAAATCAGCCGGGAGAATGAACTTGTCAACTCGCACTCGCACATCTTTTCTAAAGAAATGGCCAGTGTTTTGATTGAACTACCTCTAGGATTTCGCTTGGAATCAAATTTAGCGAAACTTTAGATAAGATGTAATGCGCAAGTACAATCATATCCTCGCCACATAAAGCATCATCCTAATGTGGTCTAAAAGTAATTTTTCAAAACAACACATCATATTAGGACATCAAGCAGTAAACGTCATAAGTCAAGCGGTGTAATTATACAATGTACGACCAAGATACAGCTACGGTGTCAACACTTGTTCATTATCTTCCTTTTCATACCCTTGTTTTCACAGTTTCATTCCAATCACAAGAAAAATAGAAAATTTTAGTTGATGCCTCTAAAAACTACAACAAACTCAAAGTGACATGCTTCCTTAAGAATGTCGCCACTCAATCCATCATTGGAAAAGCCAACCTAGTTTGACACAAAATTAATCAAATAAAAGAATGATCCTTGAAAAAAGATCCGTGGTGTAAAGAAATTCTTCAGAGTTTTAATTTCTACACTACTCTATTTACAATGGCAAAAAAGAAATTTGGGGCCATCTCATTCAAAATTTTCAAAATACAATGCATAAATCCGAGACCCAACAGTCACTAATTACCACTACTCACAAAAGCACAAATTAATTAAAATTTTCATTCAAATAACATAACATGCCCGACAAGGGCAATCATCAATCACAATAGCTCGACAAAACAACTTAAAACATAAATACCCTCTTATCAATAGCGCCATCCTCGCCCTACTTCTAAGATCATATTGTCCTTCAATGTATTATACAAAAGAACAACGAGAGAAGAGACAAGAAACTCCCGAACGTGTCACTCGTCTTCACGTTAGCCTCATCACCACCATCACCTCTGGTTGCATCGCTACTCCAGAAAAATCATTGCCCCAGCCCTCTTCAAACAAGTCAATTGGTCCCCAACCTGAAGATGGAGCATCCATTGCATCATGCAAAGTACTCATGCTAAGTACTTCGATCGATGTCCGACTTTTTCCATTCCTCGCACTTGCCATTTCGTAGAGACGGATTTCCCTTCTACAACATCCACCCGCTTGCACAAAGTGGCGACATTCTCATATAGCAACTTTTGAGCTCCTTCTGATAGTTATGGCAATGTGTGCCGTAGACTCTTGGCCAAGCATTGAAGTTGGCTCTTATGCAGGTTTGTCATCTCTTAAGACGATGGAGACCATTTGACTGAGAAGATTGAGGAGGTGGAGAAACTCTGGGCTAGGGCATGTCACCTAATGCTTGGCCCGACTAGTCAGGCTGGGGCATATAGACGTTTGGGGCGGTGGGAGATTGGGCTGACCTGGTGGGAGAGGAAGGAGTCTAGTCTCTGGGAAAAAGAGGCACTCCGGCCGTCGCACACTCTAGGAGATCAAGACAAAGATATGGCATGGAAGTGCGGGACTGCCACGCTTTCATCTTCATTTGCCGAGCAACAATTTCGCCAAAGTCGATGGGGACCCCGACATAATGCAAGCGATCAAGATAGCTGCTTACATGGTCACCACGCTTATTCTTCAATGGGATTATGCGAGAGAAAATAAAATCCAACCATAGCTTGGCCTTAAACTTCAAATTGTGGCGAGAGATTTCGCCACCCATGGAGGCCCATAAAGGGAGTATCCGCAGCAATAATGCCAGCCACCCACCTATATTGGTCTTTCATATTGGCCACCAATGCTATGTATTCCGTGGCGTAGCATATCTCATCTTCCCAAAATGTATAATTGATGGCACTGGGTGATATCAACTCTACCCCACGAATCATCACCGAAGGAAGGCAAAGGAAATTGATCCACTTTTTGCAGCTCTATGTTGCATGCTATCTTGGCGGGCTTGGTAGGAGGCATAAAACTCTGTGAAAAGTACAACTTAGTACAACATCAAAGGGTTTGCAAATGCATGCTATTGTCGGTGGGTGAATCGCTCCATTATATTTGGGAAGTCACCCTTCAATCCACTCTAAGTCGAAGCACTTTTCTACCGTGATAGAGCGTCCTTGTATAAGACGTAGTTCTCCTCATGTTAGGATCACAGAGAATAATAGCCTCTTTAGTAATTGCGCATGGGTAACAGCTTCTTCTGCTTTCCCTTTTCCTCAGCAGCGCATAAAGCCGGGGCCTTTGCCGGATGACCTAGCGGATGACATTATTTTTTATTCTACAAAAAAGTATGTTAGTGAAAAGATATTGAAATAGCAATTAGAGTAAAAGAAAGTAATCTAAAGAAGAACTAAGAAGCAAGTGAGGATCAAACAATCTCGGGGTGGTACCGCGAACAATCGGGTAGTTCACCAAAGGAAATTCTCGCAACCGCCGATCGACGCGGTATGTACAGAGCACTGGGAATCTTACCATTTTCAGCAGTTCAAGCGGCATTTTACCTATCACAAATCGCAAACCAAGTAGCGCCGGATTCACTCAGTAGCGAAGATAATTTCATAGTGAACCAATGCTCCCAAGTGGCGTTTCATCAATATGACTAGTGAATGGACGTACTTTGCTCGTCTCCAAATTCGAATCCTTTTCACAAAACACCCATTAACACATTTTCACCATAATCATTAGTCTAGAGATTATACTCCAATCTTACACATATTTATGACGTTTAAGCCCTTAAGATTGGTGTCACTCGGTCTATCATTGGGAAAAACGTGGTGCTTAATGTAAATGGGTTACTCACGCTTCACCCTCTTCATAATCTCTATTATAAAAGTGACATACCTACTTCAATCACAAACATAAACATTCAAAATTTCAACAAAGAAGGGAAGAAAATAGTACTCCTACAAAATCATGTGACTATATTCAAATTAAAAATAGGGCAAGAGAAATGTTACCAAATTGGAAGACTATTTGCACACTCTCTTCTAGCCTCAAAAAGGAAAACAACTCAAGATTGCAGGTGAGCACCTTTCAAGTGAGTATAGAGTAGATAGTAAGATTAGAGTGATTTCTTGGCGGCGTGAGATATGCATGGGTATTTATAGGTAAAAGTGGGAATGTGATAGGTTGAAGGGAAGGTGGGGAGTTTAATGTGGGTGAGTGGTGGGGGAGTTTGAAGGTGAAAAGGTGGGCAAATGGAGAGGTTGAAAATAAGAAATTATGGGGAATAGGGAATGTTGGGTAATGGAGATATCAAAATGGAAAGAAAAATGTTGGGAAAAGGGAAGCGCGGGAAGATGGCGTAATTAGGCTAGCTGGAAAAGTATTTGGGATTTTGTGGGCCGCCTCTTTTTAAATTCTCTTTTTTAGTTCAGGAAGAGCCTGACCGCAATGAACCAGCGATTCACCGATCCACCGCGTTTGCCGCTACTTTTCATTTTAACTTGTTTTGTATCCAAAGTGATCTTGTTCCATTCCCGACACCACCATTCATTTAATTTAGGGACTGGCACAATTACTAACTGCTAAATCTCGGGCCTCGCTAAGGTACTTCTACCTTAGACTGGCGATACACCAGCAACTCAAGAATCGAATTCGATGGTTCGCCAGTGTCCCACAATGCTTTAGTTCAACAATAACTTTCTACTTTGGGCTCCCTTATCTTTGGTTATCCATATTTATCGCCGATGCTCCCATCATGATTTGTATCTCACTTTTCTTCTAATTTCTCAATTCCTACACAAACAAAAACAACAAAAACAACAACATCAAATACTCCACAACTTGGGTTGCCTCCCTCCCCAAGAAGCGCTCTTATTTATTGTTGTGGCACGATGTAGTCCTTTTTCAATTCTTCTCATTTCGACGGGTCATCATCCACTTCCGTCTCTCAACTTCACTCCCCTTATCCTCATCATCTTTTTTGAAATATTCCAATTACCTTGCATTCGGGTGGGAGTTCCAGCTGATGGACATACCTTGAAGGTGACTTCTCACCACCAACCCGAAATTTTAACTCTCTAAGCTCCACATATACCATCAAGCCTCGGTAGCGCAAAGGTCTTCCTAAAATAATGGGAACTTCCACATCCATATCACACCAGAATAACAAAAATCACCCAGGAGAATGAACTTATCAACTTGCACCAGTACATCTTTTAGTAGCCCCACATGTCTTTTAATTGACTTATCTTCCATTAGTAGCCGCATAGATGTTGGTTTCGTATTTTCGAGGCGTAATTTCTTAAAAATGAGCAGGGACATCAGATTTATACTTGCACCGAGATCACATAGAGTTTCTTAAACACACAAATTCCAATTGTGCATGGAATTGTAAAAGCTCCGGGGTCTTCCCTTTTTGGGGCAAGGTTGCCATCATTACCACTACAATGGTGCATTTTCTTCTCATTTCCAACATTAACTACCTTTCTTTCTTTTTCAAAAGTCTTTCTCATGAACTTGTCCTAAATCCGCACATTTGGATCAAGCATCCACTAATGGTATTTTACGAAAACTTGCTAAACATGTCATTAAAACTTCTTAAATTGATCTTCTTTCTTTTTCTTGGTAAGACGTTGTGGATATGGTGGTGGGAGTCTTGCTTCAACTCCTCTATCATCAACGGGGGCTCTTCTATGCTCGTTTCTTATCATCCACTTGGAATGTGGGTCTCATCATCCTTTTCCTCTGTTTCTTCTTCATCCTCTTTTCTTCATTCTCTGGAATTTATTGTCACTTTATCACCTCATCTTCGTCAACTACTTTCGGGTTCTCTCCACCTCACTAGGATTTCCTAGTACATCTCCAATCCACTTCTTACACTTCTAGCAGACAATAGCCATACATTGACCATCTTTTTTGATTAGGAATTGTGTCACTAGGTAATGTTCCTTTCATTCTCGGGTTCATTTGGGCTTATAGGTGATTCATTTGAGCTTCCTAATTCTTGATGGATGCCTAGTGTGAACTCATTGTTTGACTTCTGGAGGTTAGACACCTCCCCTCTTAATTCTTTCACTCCACTTTCGGTCGACTCAACCTTCTTCAAAACTCTTGAGAGCATGTCTTAGATTTTGGAGCTACTTGCATCACTTACTCCTATCTGGTTTTGAGTATTTCCAACCTTAGAGGTAACCGTATGTATTTGCACTTCGATGGTAACGATCACCTCTTGTTTGGCTCTCTCGTTATTCCACCTCTCATTCCTTTAGACCACCCTTGCTGTTCACGATTTCTCCACCCTGGTTATCATCCCTTTGGCACCACGGGCCTTGATTTTCTCCTTGAAAGCCAGGTCGAGGCCCTCCCATTTTGTTACCATATATTGTCGGCTCTTCGTCATATCTTGGTGGTAAAGGATCTTTTTCATATTGCAGGGACCTTGCATTCCCACAACATTTACCACCTTTCGAACCCGCTCCCATCTCATGCTTGGTCATCAATTCTAATTTTGTCATCATCTTGGCGAGAGTCTCATCCTTGCCTATCATCCTTTTTCTGTAATCATCAGCAATGTACTTGAGCTGATCTCATGAGTGACACGCTCATCTCCCTTGTGTGCCAAGCTCCCGTGATTTTTGTCATTCGCCAAGGATAGCTTTGGCAAACCCATAAGTTTGGTCCATGATTGATCCTCCATCTAAGTTGTTAGCAACGGATTTGTTGATTGAATCAAGGGCTCTATAGAAACTTTGGAGAAGCACTCCATTCGGTAATCCATGATTTGGGAAAAGAGCAACTTTCTTTTTAAACCTTAACCATGCCTCATGCAAAGGCTCTCCTTGTTCTTTGGTGTTTGTGATATATCCCTTAGTTGTAACATTTTTTGGAGGGAGGAAAAATTGATCTAAGAAAGCCTCTCTTAACTCTTGCCACGAAGTAATACACCCCGGACAAAGTTCCTCTAGCCACATTGTTGCTTCCCCCGTCAATGAGAAAGGGAAGAGTCTCAACTTGATTGACTCTTGATCGATGTTTGTGATGCCGAAGGACTGAAAAATTTCTAAGAAGTTCCTTAAATGCCGATTTGCATCTTCTCTTGGGCTTTATGGCGCCAAAAGATCTTTTCATCTTTCAATAAGTGCAACATGGCTATAGTAACATGGAACACCGTGAGCCCTTACCGCCGGTGGTAGGCGAATAGCACCTGCAACTTCCGGCATCATCGATTATCTTCATCAAGTTCCATGTTCCCTCTACTAAGCATTCCCAGCTTGGGAGTGATGGATCATAAGGTGGTCAGATCCTAACAACAAGGAAGAAAATCAAATCAAGTAGCTAAGTGACACACTAATTTAATTTTTACAATCAATCACAAGATTATAAAACGCCGCCCCCTAGCAATAGCACCATTTTTTATAACGTCCAAAATATATTCTAAGTCAAAGAATATACACAGTCATTGTATCAAAAGAAGTAACCCAACGAGTGACGGGGTCGAATCCCAAGAGGAGTAGGGAGTGATGAATTCAAGCATCGATTGAGAAGTTGATTTTAGCTTGCACCACATCAATTTAACATAAAAACAAGGAAATTGGGGGGAATAAACTTTGCAGAGAATGACAAAAATTTCGTTAGTGAATTCAAACTAGAAGGATCAACTATGTTGTAGACAATATTTGTAAAATACTAGAAGTGCGGTGTAGATGAAATACTAATTAGATTGGGATGAACCAGGTTAATCGCTGTGCCCGCAAAGGTAATGTCGTGGTAAGTAATATAGTGGTTTTTTAAGAACCGGAATGTTGAACCCACAGGACTACCTATTCCGCCAACTATCTAGTTCAAGTGCGATATTAAATACCAAAAAGAAGTTGATTTTAGAAGTTTTCAAGAAGGTTTAATTAAGTCTAATTTTGGTCAACAAAATATTATGAATTACCTCTAGGAGCAACATTGAGTTAAAACCAGATAATCATGCGCTAATATGAATTGCAATGGTTTAAGTATGAAACTATCAATTGTCGTCTCACATAATTAGAATTGTATGTTCATGGCCTTTCGGTTCTTAAACACGCATAACCAACCTCACCACTTCGTTGAGAGCGAGGATGCCACTCAGTTTCGTGGAAATACTACGTGGATGGTTTACGTGGATATGATTAGGACTCTCGTGCACCTAATCATTTAACTAAACTTAGCCGTTCGAGTGGTGATGTTATAACTGTAAGCCGGTCTCTAAATCATCCCTTGCGACACCCAAGCAAGGTGTTAGGTATATTTCTATCCTAACACACATTATATCGTGAGATACAATCATGCTCCTAACATTCTCATGTTCTGACCTAGGTAAATGCTTTCTCAGGCATATGCCTAAGCAATATTTGATATATTTTCATGGTGATCAATCATAAAAACAACCAATAATCCAGAATGCAAGACAAACAACAATCAATAACTTAATTCCAACACAAATTTGTAAAAACACAATCATAACCTCATGGCTTCAAATCCCTTTAGAGAAAGGTTTCAAGCCATTCAAGTTTGTAACATTACAAGAAAACATTAATAAACTAACATACTAGCAATAATTGGTAGAAGAGAAGGAAATTTGACAAACCCTAGCTGAGTTCTCCCACTTCTCCCTTCACTCCTAGGTGGTTTTCAAGAATAAAATCGTGACCCCATTAGTTTTAGGAGCTAAGGGACCTATTTATAGTAAATGAGAATCGTGCAAAATTTAGCCTATCGGAATGGGTCTTTCGTGTCACGGAAAGTGTACCGCTGAGCATCAAGCTCTCCGTGACACAGGCAATATGGAGGCTTCTCTCGGGAAATTGGGCCTAGGATTCCATGCTGCCGAGGGTCGCTGTGCTGGCCAGCGTGACACGCTGCTCATGCAGCGCGATGGCATAAAGGCCGGGCGCCAGCATCTTCAGGCGTGGTACCTGGCCGGGCGCTGGGCTGGAGCTCGCTCGCAAGCTACCTTCTATCACGCTTCGGCATGGGCGTGGCACGGTGCTAGGCGTGGCGGTACACGCGCAGCGTGGTGCCGCTGCCTGGCGCGGCCAGCTTGCCAAGGCATGCTCCTTGCCGACTTTCGCACATTGCTCCCGACTCCATTCCTCTACTTCACCAACTTATGAATTAGTTCCTCAAATTCATTAAAAAAACCTACAAAACAAGGACTAATCATGTTGGTTAGTACATGTATTCACATTTATATAAAATCACATGAAAATGTATAAAATAAATTAGATAAACAAGACTAAATTAAGGTATAAAGCATCACTCGGGCATGCTATTTTTCCCGAGATCACAACCCCACACTTAAAGCCTTGTTCGTCCTCGAACAAACTTTTACATCTCATGCATATGGAGACTCACACACAGCTAATTTAGCAAAATAATTGAAGCTACGACTACAATGATTGTGTAAGATAGCAAGCTAAAAATAGAGCATGCATGATTTGATCATTTAAATGAAATACAACCCTGTCAAGACTTCCTAACCTCAAGAATCGACTCTCAATCTTAGCAAACTCATACGAGTCAACTGATTAAGAAATCCCACATGAATTATATCCTTCATTCAACATGTGCCCTCACGGAAAGAGAGTTACCCAATTTCACACGCAAAAACAATTTTTAAGTCAACCTGGGATTAGGAAATCCCACATGAATTATATCCTTCATTCAATATGTGCCTCACGGAAAGAGAGTTACCCAATTTCACACGCAAAGACAATTTTTAAATCACAACATATGTGGGTACATGAATAGAATTACGCTCACTCTCACAAAGAATTCACATGCATCATGTAAATGACCTATGCTTGCTCCTTAAGTGTGTGCAAGTGTATGGAAATGTTTTATCTTTACATCAATTTATGTTGGAAGGAGATAAACTTTTTTAGCTACGCCAACTAAGTATAGCTCATACCCAATGTGATCTTTCAAGATTTGTTCGTAAAGAACGAAGAGAAAATGACAACTTATAGAAATTCTCTTTGGCCATCGATGTGTCAATTTGGGCTGTTAAGAGCTCTTACTAAGAAGAAAATAGATGGGTTTAGTCAAGCTGGGCCCAAACATAACCAATTTGTAATGTAGGTAGTCCATGCCCAACCCATTAAAACTTGGGCGGTTGGGAGGGCTGGGCGGGTCCAATGGGGCTGGGCTGAATTTGCCACTCCTGTTTTACCTTATCAAAATAATAATAACAATAACAATAATTAAAAAAAGAAACTTAATGATGGCAACATATATATATATATATATCAGACCGTCCCGTATGATTGACAATCTTTTGTCTTTTGTAAGAACCGATAACTTTTTCCCTCTGGTAGAATGGTTATAATTTTCCCTAAATGATTATTAACCCATGCTAGCTTCATTGAAAAGGCAATAATTATTACTCACAAAGAAGGGTATCTGTAAACATCAACTATTGATTATTTCAGAGAGATGGAATTACTGCAACTAGACTAGGTTTAGCTTTCACTCCTTTCTTTGATTCCCGAGCTTGTTGGGGATTCTTTCTTTTTGTCTTGTCTTTACTATCTAACTTTATTCGATATAACTTTAGCTTAATGAGACATCACCCTAGATGGACAAGTGGTTTAGGTCATGATTATAGGCTAGAAGGTTATTAGGTAGCCGAGTGTTGTCGCACTTTGTGTGGGGTGATCAATAGCCTTGTTTCCGCTTCTTATTAGTATTATCACATGGTCTTTTCTTCACCGTGCATTACTCTCGTTGTTTCATTTGCTTTGTATCTTGCTATTTTGCTGTCATAATTTCTTGCTACCATGCGTCAAAATATTTCTTTTCTTTTTAAGCCGAGGTTCATCAGAAAATAACCTCTCCACTCTCTACTTGCAAAGGGAGGGTGAAGGAAAGGGCACACCCTACCCCCTCCCTGCACTTACCGGTGGAATATACCGGTATGTTGTTGTTGTAATCATTATAAATGATGGATTGAACATCCGGATGGTGTAATGATAAATGATTGTAAATCCCTTGAACTATGTATTAAGTAGTGCGACTGTTGAGCTGGAACAGAAGTCAAGTGTTCTAGGTTTGCATGAACCTTATTTAAAGGTGTTTTCCTCATATAAACTTTAGTTTGGATCATTTTGTTCAGCACATGAAGTTCCTGTTTTTGCTTCTGTCAGATGATTGAGTTGCCGTCCAAATTTCCAAATATATTTGCACAAGCTCCTCTAAGGATGCGGTCCAATGTCTAAGTTATACGGTGTCCCCCTGGTTGTGGCAAAACACACATTAGCTAGAAAGGCAGCTAAGCACACTACTAAGATTTACTTTCAGTCAAAGGTCCTGAACTGCTGAATAAATACATCGGTGCTTCTGAGCAAGCTGTAAGAGAATTTGCAACTTTTCCTTCCTGGAGTACATATTTTTATGATGATGATGATGCAAAATTCCCTCACCAGCCACCACTACTATCCTACCTCCCCAATAAAAAGAAAAAAAGAAAATCAATAAATATATTAAATATCAAGATAAAATATGGAATATCAATTCTTTGGGTCTAACTTTTGCTCTTATCCCCATCCCCAACCATCTCCTAAGATTGATTGGTTAAATTCCTAGGTAAGGCCAAACTGGACAAAGTTAAACTCAGGTTCCTACTCACATCCTAAATAGCTTAAACTTAAGTTTTCACATATAAGATCGGTCAAAGCCTTTATAAGTCTCTCTGGAAGATCCACAGCTATCTGGCGAGGTTGTTTATCATCTTCCCCTGTCAGAAGTTCTAATCTTCCTTGTCGGGTCTAATTTTCATCTTCCTTGTCAGGTCTAATTTTCAACCCCTTAAGTCCTAGTATCTAGCTTTTCTTGGAAAATTTGGCTTGTTACGAGAATTATTTTGTTTTAGGTTCGAGATATATTCTCCAGCAGCTGCAGCAGCACCATGCCTTCTTTTTTTTTGATGAATTTGTTCTATCGTCCAAAGAGAGGCCATGACAAATACTGGTGTTACTGATAGAGTTGTTAATCAGGTTATTTCTGTCTATATATTTTGGCTGTTTCTATCCTCTTTTACCTTTACAAGTTTCAATCCTTTGTTCATTTGATGCAGTTTCTCAATGGAATTGGATGGTGTTGAAGTGTTAACGGGTGTATTTGTATTTCATGCCACAAGGTTAGTGCTTATTAACAGGATATCTTTCTTTATTATCACTTTCAAGTTTTTGCCTTCACTTGACCTGTATTCCATCCATTGGCAAGTTCTGTCTTTTCTTGGCCTAATAGTCAGTTGAGCATATGCAGATTGAGTCAGACTCACATAAATGCATAGGATAGGCAGTTCATCAGTTAGTTTCCAAATTTGTTCCGCTTGGTCTCAACCATACAGTGAATTTTCCTGATCACACAGAAAGAAACTTAATTGCCAGGAAGGAAAAATTTTTACACTAAGACATGCACTACTGAGTAATTTATATAATAAAGCCATTCTTTGAACCTTCTTCACTCTCTAGTAGAGACTAAAACATTAAAAAAGGGAAAAGGGTCAATTTACGCCTGTACAACCCAAATTGAGCAACTTGCCTTAAACTTTTGGTTTAATACTAGTCTTAACGTATGCGCTCCTCGCATGTCCGCATATTAATAAGAATTAAATTTTATAAAAATAACATCATTAGTACTTAAAAGATGTGATTGTGTAATAATATAAGAATTTAGAAAGAAAAAATTATGAATTTCAAATTGATAAATGATCATGTTATAGAGTTTGATCCAATATAGTACTTCTTTCTTAAGTTTGTCCTAATACTGCTCTAATGAACAAAAATGTCAGAGAAATAACATTTGATTGAGCGTAAAAAAATCGCTTTGCTTACATGAGTACTTAAATGGCATGCATTATATGTATATTTCATGTTAATTATTACAAAATTTGTAACTATACTATTAATAGATTGATATTTAATATAAATATTAGCATTACGATGACATATTATAATACGAAGTTGTATAGTAGAATAGAACATATAGTATAACTTATTAGTTTAAACAATTAGCACTTACAAAATCGTATTGTGAATTATTATTGGCTTATTTGGGCAATTAATAAATTGGTAACATATCACAAACGCATTTATTTATTTGTTGTTGATCGTCCAAACTAAGAAAGACTCAAAATTAGTGGAAACAACCACTAATGCTTGCATTAGGGTAGACTGCTTATATCACACTCCTCGGGGTGCGGTCCTTCCCAGACTCTCGTTAATGCAGATGCTTCGCATTGGGCTGCCCTTTTTCAAATTGTACTTAGTAAAGTCCCAACATAAATTTGATTTGCATTATAAGTACAATTTTATTCAACATGTAATTATTTCTTAAAAGATAAAATCTTAATCGCTTTTAAATTTCTAAATATTAAAAAAAACTAAAATTAATCAGCTATAAGAGTCAAAAAATAACAAATTTTAAAAATATCAAATTAAATTAATTTTAAAATTCCAAATTTCAATTTTTTGTATATATAATTAAATAACTATTTTGTCAAGAGTGAACTCTATTTTTAAAAGTGGCAAAAAGGTGAATGATATTTGCCATGAGGCTTCAGATTTCTAAATATTTAGTAATAACTAATTTTAAACTTTTCATTTTACCCTTTATAAGATGATTTCAACTCAATTTTTTCTCTCTTAATCTATGTATCTAGTTAAACATCTTCACATAAATTGAAATGAAAGAAATAGTGTAGATTTAATTAAAGAGAGTGAATAACAAGAGCACTCGTACTTTCTTTCCTAAGAAAGAAAATACTTACTTTTTTTTTGGGATCTCGACATCCTACACTCGTCGGCTCAAGACTTTAGTGGATCGATTTCTATTACATAAGTTGATTCTAATTTTTATCTCACATCACGAGATAAGTAATTAATTGAAACAACTTAAAGTATGTTGTGTTTATATATTTATATATATATATATATATATATATTTTGATTATACAAAATTACACTCTTTAATTTATTTTTTCGTGAATATGAGTTGAAAAATTATGATGGATAATTAGTTAGTTTAATAAATAAAGGATTGAATTTTAAAGTCCTACTTTCCTGCGGCACAATAGTCGAACGTGCACGCAAGTGTGCTTGCTAACCTGCCGGTGATGGCTTGTGGTCGGCCGAGAAAGGAAATTCTACCACTACTAACGCAAGATGAGACTACTAAGAACGGAAATCTAAAGAAAAGGGATGCTTCGAAGGTTAAAAACCCTGATTGGGCAGCTTACAGGGCCGACAGAGACTTGGCCTAAAATTGGCCTGCAAGGAAGGAGCTATCTCCTTAGAGTACTCCAGCAAGTTCACCAACCCCATGTCAGAATGAGGCGGTTGTGCAGGAGGGTGTAGATCTGGGAAGTGAAGGCTTGCCTAAAGACACGGAGAAACATAGTTGGCGTAGCCTGTTCATGGAGAATCGATTTACAGGTAAGGGTATGGATTTGAATGTTATAGGCCACTAATTCAGAATGGGGAGAAGCTAATTGAGTTTGAACTGGAGGAAATTGATAAGTAGACTGAGAAGTGGAAGCAAGCACTTGTCCTATATGTTCTTGGTGAATCGCTGTCTGTGGAAGCTATGGAGAGATTCTTAGCAGCTCACTGGAAGTTTGCTAATGAACCGAAGGTGTACTACCATAACGTATGGGTACTTCATGGTCTAGATGAGAGAGATGAAGTACTCTTCTCCTGTCCTCACACCATTAGGAGGCAGCCCATAATCACTAAGCCTTGGACGCTGATTTCAGCTTTGAGGAGGAAGTGTTGAAGATCATACCGCTGTGGGTGCGGCTACAAAACTTACCTCTCAAACTGTTGGGTAGTAACCCCTAACCGTATTGGAAGTGGACTAGGTAACCCACTATAAGCGGACGAGTGTACTACAAAGGTAAAACAGATTTCCTATGCCAGGATACTAGTTGAGATGGATGCTATGAAACCCCTGCCTAAGCTTATGAAAATGAAAGATCCTAATGGTAGATGTTTTGATCATGTTATAGCATATGATTGGAAGCCCGAGTATTGCACCAAATGCCCGCAAATTGGGCATTGCTGTCAACCAACACAGGCTCAAGTATACACAACTGCGACAGTGAAGGTAAGCATCACAGAGGGTTCGACAAGATTGGACAACTAAGGCTGGTACATCTAGGCAAACAGAGGCTTCATTACCTAAAGCAACAACCAATTTTGATGCAGTTAATGACACAAGAAGAATACAGGAGCGGCAAATAAAGGCTGCTTCTAAAGAGCAGGTGCAAGAGGAGGGATGGACACAAGTGAGAGTTAGATCCAAACCCAGGATCCCTGATGATGAACAACGAAATACGATGATGAAGAATTCCTTCATCCCTTTGGAGGTCTTGGATCCAATTAGCCCCCGTGAGAGAGACCTCAGGGTAATCATAGGAGTTACAAGGGACAACAACCACCCAGCATACAAAATCAACATGAAGATAGCCACATGGAATGTATGGGGTATAAATAAAGCTCCATAAGCATAAGGAGATGAAGATATTTCTAAATTCCAATAAAGTTGGAGGCTATTTGCAGAAGTTGAACCTAGAGTACATGAAGGGAAAGCAGTCGCAATTATTGGGAAGATTACAAAGCAATGGAGGTGGTACTCCAAATCATAATGGTAACAGTAAAGGTAGGATTTGGATGCTGTGGGATCCAGATTCTTGCTCCGGCGATTCCAGGAATAATGCCCACAATTTATTCGTGGCACAGTTACTGTCAATAGTGGAGCAACCAGGTATTTACATTTACAACAGTATATGGGCTACACACCATGGGAGATAGGCAAAGTCTATGGGAAGATCTTAAACTGTTACATGCTCGGCAAACAGGGTCTTGGCTTGTAATGGGAGACTTTAATACAGTGATGCATGTTGAGGATAGAATTAATGGGAACACTGTGCAGCAAAATGAAACTATCGATTTTATGGAATTTGTGACTATGACTAGTATGGCTGAGCTTAAGACTGTGGGGAGGAAGTACACATGGACCAATAATAGTATCCATACTACTATTGATAGAGCATGGTATTGCTGAATGGATGTTGAAATGGCCTCACCTAGCTGTTGTGGTGATGGACCTAGTATTCTCAGATCATACACCACTTTGTATCACTTCATGGGTGACTCACAATCCACTAAAACGGACATTTAGATTTTTAATTGTGCTGGCTGATCATGAGAAATTTTCCAAATTGTCCAGGAGTACTGACTTCACACAAGACTCAGGAAGGAATGCAAAGAGTGTGGAAGTCACTGAAGAGGATTGAACAAGAACTTAGGGAACTCAACACCAAGGAATTCTCCAATGTTTACGTTAGAGTAGCTGAGGCAAGGCAGTTAACTGAATTACAGGCACAAATGAAGAATATAGGCACCCTACACAGTATTATGACACTGAGAAGAGTTTAAAGAAGGAACTGGAAAAATGAAGTATGATTGAGGAAAGTATACTCAAACAAAAATCTAGGAACCAATGGCTCA
Organism: Datura stramonium; assembly: GCA_018107945.1. Classification (NCBI taxonomy): domain Eukaryota; kingdom Viridiplantae; phylum Streptophyta; class Magnoliopsida; order Solanales; family Solanaceae; genus Datura; species Datura stramonium. The sequence goes on from JACEIK010002493.1 coordinate 89,240, forward strand.
GGCTGGGGGACTCTAACACTAGCTATTTCTTTGCTTCTGTGAAAAGTATAGCTGCTCAAAATAGAATTGACACCCTAGAGGAAGCTAATGGGGTAATATTAACAAAAGAGGATGAGATCACACAAGAGTTCACTGGTTTAAGGGGGCAGCTACTGGGACCAAAGCATAGCAACTGCCAGCCATACACCCAGAGGTTATGAACCAAGGATGCAAGGTTACCAGATTACAACAACTTATCTTAATCAGACTCAGTCACTAGGAGGAAGTATATGATGCACTGCAGAGTATTGATAGCCAAAAAGCTCCTGGAGTAGATGGTTTTCATGTAATACTTCTTCAAGAAAACATGGGCTACCATGGGGGGATGACATTACAATGCAGTACGATAGTTCTTCCAAAACCTATGATGGATAGGCCCATAAACTGTACTTCAGTTACTTTTGATTCCAATGATCAAGAATCCTTCCAGCATTAAGCAATACAGACCCATCTCTTGCTGCTCAGTTCTTGGTGCCAAAATCATCTCCAAGGTCCACTATAAGGATGTAAAGGGCCATGAATTCACTAATAGACAAGAGTCAAATCATCATTTGTGCTGTGTAGAGTCATCACCGACAACATACTACTTAGTCATGAACTAATTAAATGGTTTGGGAGGAAGAATATATCACCTAGGTGCATGATCAAGATTGATATGCAGAAGGCCTATGACTCAATCGAGTGGTCTTTTTATAGAGTAGATTCTGGAAAGCTTGAACTTTCCTGCTGGATTTGTGAAGTGGATTATGGCATACTTGACCTCAAAGTATCCTACTCAAGGATAAATGGTAAAGCAAGTGATCCTTTCCCTGCTGAGAAAGGGCTATGACAGGGTGATCCCATATCACCCTACTTGTTTGTGTTGGCTACGGAGTACTTGACCAGGATGTTGAAGAATCTGGGTAAAGTTAAAGCAGTTTAAGTACCATCCTAAGTGCTTTAAAATGCAAATCACACAACTTGGTTTTGCAGATGATTTACTTCTGTTCTGCAGAGGAGATGTGACATCAGCTAGACATTTATTTGAGTGCTTTAACAGGTTTTCCAAAGCATCTGGCTTGGTGGCAAACCTTGATAACAACTCCATTTATTTTGGAGGGGTGAAACATGAAGTACAACAAGCTATCCTAGATGAACTGGGCTTGAGACAGGGAATGCTTCCTATGAAGTATTTGGAAGTGCCACCAAGTTCCTAAGAGACTTAGTGTGGCCCGATGCAGACCTCTTGTTGACAAAATGATAGACAGAATAACACTCTGGACATTCAAGTTCCTTTTCATATGCTGAAAGATTTCAGTTAATCAAAGTGTGCTAGTGGCCATCGAAACTTTCTGGTCACAGATATTTATACTTCCCAAGAGGGTAGTGCAGATGATTGATGCCTTATTACCATTTAGCGATTCCTAAGGACAGGCAAAGCAGAAATGCCCAAGGAAAGCGCTGTTGGCATGGGGAAAGTTTAAGTTACCCAAAGATAGCAGGGGGACGTAATGTACTAGACATTGAGGGTAGTGGAACAAAGCAGCTGTGTGAACTGCTATGGAACCTATGCAGGAAAGAGGATAGGCTATGAATCAAGTGGGTGCATTGTTACTATAATAAACAGGGATCAGTGTGGGATATGACTTGTCATCAGGCCTCGCGGATGATTCAAAAATCATCAAAGCTACGAAGTATCTGGTAGAAGTAGGAATCACAGAGCATGGCCTTATTCAGACAAGGAAATTCTCTACTAAGAAACTCTATGTAATGTTTAGAGGTGTTATCCCTAAGTTACCTTGGAGGAGGCTCACTTGTAACAACTATGGTGCTTCCAAATGAGTGTTCATCATGAACATTGCAGCACATGGACAACTAAGCACACAAGATAGAATGGTAAAATGGGGACTTCTACCAGCTGCAGCTATTGCCAACTATGCAACAACGCTAACGAGTCAGTAGAACACTTATTCTTTGAATGAAGATTCTCAGCTGAAGTATGGGATAAGTTATTGGAATGGCAAGGCATTACAGAAGTTCTCTTACTTGGCAAAGGGAGAAATAATGGGCAATTGACCACAGGAATACGAAGAAAGCAAGGGACAAGATATATCGAGTGGCACTGGCAGGCTGCGTCTACTTCATTTGGAAGGAAAGGAAGAATCGCATTTTTCGCAAACAGAGGACAAACAGCCACTGCTAGTTAGAAAAATCATACAAGAGGTTGTGTATACATGCTCGAAGAGGCTGAGGCTAGTAGGAAGACTTAATGAACTTAATTTCTATCTGTAGGAACATTGCTGTTAAGATTTTGATTTGAGAAGAGGCTAGGTATAGATGGAAACACCACCTGATGAGGATCAGGCTAGTGTGAGCTTGGGTTGATGAATTACTTGTAAATATTCTCCCTTGGTAATACAATCTGGACAGTTACCCAAAATAAATAAATAAAGGATTGATATAAGTTAACATAATTATTGATTTTAAAGTCTTAAAGTGTTTTAGGACTTTTAATATAGTTCAAATAAAGAAAAATTTAAGAAGCAAAATTTTAGTTAATTTTAAAATACTAAATATTAGGAGTTCTTACCTTTTATAAATAAGTAAAGATTTGATAACTATAATGTTAATTAATTTCAAAATCCTAAATATTAGGATAATAACTAAATGATAATTATTTAAAAAATAATAATAAATGACAATTTTGTCTATTAAGGTAGTCTTTTAATGAAAGGAAAAAGTTCAATCAACATTTGTAAGGACCTTCTGCTTTTAATATAGTATAGATTATTCTCCTCATAGAAAGACTCATTTTTTCTCATATAACCTCTATAGACTATCGTAGCTTTAACCTGTGGGTAATTTAAGAATTGTCAAAAGTTGAGGGATAAATTTGGACCTTTTTCTTGAAGAATTTGGAAGACACCGGGAGTCCTCCATTTCATCTCGGAGCTTTACTAATGGTAAGGACAAATATGAGACTGCTGCCTCCCAAGCAGTTGCAAGGAATGGACCAAAAGTGTAACTGACGGCAAAATTGAGCAATTTTACTCAATTTTGAAACATTTTCCTGCAATAAGCACAAAGATTGAGGTTGTGTTTGGTATGAACGAAAACAGCGATTAAAAAATGTTTTCTTGGAAATAAATGGTTTTCTTTATTTAAATTTTCTGGTATTTGCAAGGAAAAAATATTGTCCCAAGAGCATTAATTTTTAAGGAACTTGTTTTCCAAAACATTTTGACCAACTAAACACGGAAAAATTGGAAAAAATATTTTCCTCCATACCAAACACACCCTTATATTAAAAAATTATTGTTAAGCATTCATTTTACAATGTTACTAATGTAGTATAAATTTTTTTTTAGTTTGTTTTCTATCTTTGAAATATTAGTAGGAAAAATTTAGAAAAAAATGAGGTTTAGAGATTTCGTTCTTATACTTAAAGTTAACTACTGGGCACCATGTGAAAAAAAAAGGCCAGAAAGAAACGATTGAAAGATTTTGGTTAATTAATTAATTAATTTATTGTCCGTCTTGTTTAGCATCTTAGTTGAGGAGATTGTCAAGAACAAAGGTCATATCAAGCTTAGGTGGTCCAAAATGTGATGCTTCTTAAAGACCAAGCTAGAGTCTTTCAAGTTGGTCCCTATTTATCATGTTGACGTTATTGGTTCTAGGCAGTCTCATGCTGTCTTTGAAATGATAAGAGATTTTTATTGAGTGATTTACTTCATACTTCGTGATGCACACACACATGTATATATTTGGATAGGTGTGTGTACGTACAGCTCTATAATGTGCGAAATAAACATCTAAAATATTCTAGAGATCAACATCCGCTTTCTCTTGACTTAATCCTTTTTAATTACCTATAATAATCTTTATTATGTAATAATTTTGTCTAATGACATGTCTCATGAGAACAAGTTCACGGGAAAGTATTTTTTGTTTGCTGATATTTTCCTTTGACCTAATGACATTTAGTTTAAAGGGTACATCAATTACTTGTGAGTCTGAATGATGGAATTGAATTCATTACTATAGTATTATGTGGCCTTCTTTAAATGGAACATTAACGGCCAAATGGATAAAACGCCCAACCATACCATATCTCTTTACCTTTGAGGTTGTCTGATCGTGCTATACCTCCGTATTTTACTAAAGCATTGACCCTTAGGAAGAACAACAAATCATTTAGCCTTCTTTTCTTTGGAAGAATTACAGTGACGCAATTTTTCTGATCAAGTTTGACCTTTCTTGTCTTCATTTTAAGCAGTAGACCTGATTTGCTTGATGCTGCACTTTTGCGACCTGGAAGGCTGGATCGCCTTCTCTTCTGTGATTTTCCTTCACAGCATGAGAGGTCGGAGATTCTTTCAGTTCTATCAAGAAAAGTAAGTCTTAATTCTGATTGGGCACTTATTACAATCAATCTCAAATAAATGTTGTAATATGTGGATCATGAACAGTAGGTCCCCAGTATTCCTTTCCAGATTAGTTTATGTTGATTTTTTCTAATTTTTTTGCAAAGAAACAATACATATGATGGTGTTGAATTGTTGATTATCCACCATCCCATTCTAATTTGCCTCCTCTCTATTTTACTCGTGAAAAATACGACTTCTTTCCAGAAAATGGCTTAACTTCTTTCCTTCAAACAGATTAGATGATAATATAAACTGGTACTGCTATACGAAACAGCCATGCCTCCACCCCTAACTAGTTGGGGAAGCTAATACTGCTTTTTTTTTAAATTATTTTAAATTGCTGTGACATCATATCGATTAAACTTTCTCAATCTAATTCTTATACTCTCTCCACCAAACTCAGTACAATAATTCAGTTTATAATTTCCGTGAAAATCCATCCCAGTCAGTTAAAATTGAACAAGAGCAGACAAGCAACAGGGTTGTTTATTATCAGCTTATCTACAGTTTCAAGTTAACTCAGCAAGTTGGTGAGTGTCAAAGTCGACTACATCAAGTTCCAAGCTGGTAGCCTTAAGTTCCATTACAATGTGACAAGATTTATATGCTTCTTCCCATTCAGCTACATGGCAATGGGGCTTGACTTGGTCGGATTTGCTCATATTTGCCGGAGAGACTCTGGCTGAATTTGATTTAGGAATAACTTGAAAACAAATGGATGACTGACTAAAGAGCTTACAAATGAAAGATCTCATTTGTTGTATTCTCAGGGCAAAGGATGAAGAATATTAGATTAAAAGCTTATGCTTTCAAAAGTAAAAGCTTTTTGAGTTCTGACTTCGACTCAAGCTTGGAAGTAGAGTGAAAAGGCTTTACCAGATTTGGTTCTCTTCCTTCCTTGCAAATTGACAAAATATAACAGCCAAGTGTTTTTTTAATGATTTTCATTGCCAGCATTAAGGAAATGGTAGAAGGGAAACATGAGTAATTTTGGGAAGGGTGAAGACACTTTGGGATAAGTTTCTAACAAGTAAAAGCTTTTGCTTTGACGATGGTCCGTTAATTAACTCTTAAGCATACATTTATCTGGATGAAGATGGTTAACAGATTACTTGCTTGATATGCAGTTACCATTGGCAAGTGATGTTGATTTGGATGGCATAGCTCATTTGACAGAAGGGTTTAGTGGAGCTGACCTCCAAGCTCTTCTCTCTGATGCACAGCTTGAGGCTGTCCATGATCTTCTAGATAGTGAAAATGTGGGAAAGCCTGATAAGAAGCCAGTCATCTCTGATGCTCTTCTGAAATCTATTGCATCCAAGGCAAAACCATCTGTGTCTGATGCTGAAAAGCAGCGATTGTATGACATCTACAGTCAGTTTTTGGATTCAAAACGATCAGTGGCTGCACAGGTACTGTGTTCTTTGCTTACTGCTGGTGTGGTCGATGCCCATATTCATTAAGCTTTCTAATATCGCTAACTTCCAATAACCATGTTTATTTACAGTCGAGAGATGCAAAGGCAAAAAGAGCAACCCTTGCTAATGATTGACTGCTGGTCGAGCTCTATGTGCAAGAGCTTGCTAAAGACCCACTCGCCTGATCACTTATAGTAGCTGCATTTTGATTGAGTTTATGTTGAACGCCATCTAGCTTGTCTTTATTGTTAGAAATGTCTTGTTGTAGCATTTTCTCCGTGGCAACAGTTAGAAGGGAAAAAGGACAATTATCTGCTCGATTGTCAGTCGTTATGGCCATTCGTCTTAGTTTTAGGAGAAGAGCCCAGGCCAAATGTGTCAGCGATCTCTTTCATGGATTTTTTTTTTCCAGACAGCTGAAATGAGTCTAATAAGAAGCGCTCGTGGAATAATGAGACAATAATTGCAGGTATGTGTATCTCCTTCCGGCTTTTCTCTTAAGAATGAAAGGTGATGGATCATCTGTAGTTAGAACCAACAAAAAAAAAAAAAAAAAAAAAGCTGACAAAAGATGAAGCATCGGATGATCAATTTTGATTTTGATACGAGGGGGAGTTTGATTCAAGTTATTGAAATCAATTTTCAGAAGGAATGAATTTTACATTCTGTCTCGTTATCCTTCAATTTAAATCTGTGTTTCAAATTTAGCTCATACTACTATTTACAAATATTATTTGTGTAGTTGTAGGATGACAAAGACTTTGCTTACTTTATTGTTTAAGCGTTCAACAAAAGTGGATCGTTCTTTTGCACTTGAATAATTTTTATGCACTAAAGAATGATGGGTACAACTATCCATATATAGAGGAAAAAGGATAAATTGTCTTGGATTCTAGTGCAAGACTATATTTATTATGATTTAAAATTAAGAGATAATCCTACACCGAGCAATGGCGAATATGTGGCTTATTGTCCAGCGCGAGGAAGTTTTATAATGCTTCTTTGAAATGTGCATCTCTTATCTAGAGGTTTGTGGCAGTAGGTACTCTTCATTACCCCCAATTACTTAAGATCTCTCACACACACACACACTATTCATAATAATTATATTACAAATAATAGTGGATTGATTTTTTCATTTGAGTAATTGACAGTTACATACATTCTTCAATAATTATTGGCATATTTATAGTCAAGGATTAGATTTAGTAAATAAAAGCTTAAAAAAATATAAACTTTATAAAAATATGTATTTTATATATAATTATTTTTTAAAAAACATGATTTTACGATGCATTTTAATTGCAAGGTAAAAAATTATCTTCCTTATTTCATGCTCCATGTTATGTATCTATTAATAACACTTCTAATATAACTACAATATTTTTTTTTTTCTTGTTCATATATTATTTTTAATTAAAATCAGAAACTTATATAGAATATATGATGGGATACAATCTGTAACCGTATAAGATATCTTTGTGAAATGTATATCAAAAGGAAATATTTATTATAAAGTTTGTATAAATCTGATTGTATATCAGTTATTTAGTATTTGGGAAGATGATATGCGTGAACCATGTTTGCCATTTTGACTTTGTATAACTAATTATATAAGTTCTCCTCTATACATGTACGTCTCTCATAAAACTTGTGTGGATAAGTGTATATCAACATACTATTTAACATAATTTTACCATATAAGATGTTCTATGTGGAATGTATATCAAAAGATACATTTGTCATAAAACTTGTATAACTGAAACTGTGGTACGGTTATTTAATATAATTTTAATCATGATATACATAACTTGAGTTTTTCATTTTTGAATGTATGTAAATTCTCCTCCATACATGTATATCTCTCCTAAACTTGTATGGGTAGTTGTATATCAAAATACTATTTAACAGGTTTTAGACATGATATACATGCTTTCTCACACAATGTATAAACTGAAATGTAAATGCAACACAACTAAAATGGAGAACAATTCCTTAAACAATGGTATAAAAAATAGTCCTAGAAGTCAAAATAAATAAAAATTGAGAAGATATATAGGTTTATTGACAAATTATCACACTTGATTGATTTTTCGGTAATATTAATAAAAGAATAAAATACATATAGGAGATAAATTAGTGAGAGAATATGGAGATAAAAGAGATATCTTTTTTAAAGGAAAAGAATAATAGTATGTGTTTTTATTTAATTGATTATTTAAAATATAAATTAAGTAGGTATTTTATATTTAAGCTATTGGGTACTAATAACTAAAACTTAGGTTATTTTGTGTCAATACAATGCCCCTGATTGTATTTCACGTTAATCATCCTATTCTATTCACTATACACGACATTTGATAGACTTTTGGGCTTACTTTGAGAAAATCGACATTTGATTCTAGGACTATTTCCACCTAAAATCTCTTCCAACTTCCTCTATAATCTTCTCCGAGTATTTCTCATCACCATTTTCCGCTCTCATTATATGGAGTTTTGCATATTTCAAATTACTACATAGATTCATATAATCTAGTTAAGTCAATAACACTTGCAATATATAATATTCATATATTAAATATACCCAACACACATATATAACTTAGTAGGATATCAAAAACGTGTAAAATTGTATGAAAAAGGATCATATTTGTCCTAATACTCTCAATATATATATATATATATATCTCATATTATACTTATTTGATATATTATCCTTATCATTCAATTTTAGCACATATTTACTCCTCTGTATTGTTAATATTCATGACCCTATTGATTTTCTACGTGGGATCTATACGCTACGTGAATATATTTTTATCCCAATTAAAAATTTTCTCTCAATATAATTTTTTAACCCAACTCAACCAAGTATGAACTCTGTAATTCTTTCATTTTTAGTTTTTGGTTCCCTTCCTCTTGGAAAGAGATTAGCAAATTAAAAGCAATTCTGAACCGATCAATCACTCAGCCAATGGTTTTTTAGTTTTTTATAATTTTATTTATTTATAGTTTTATGATTTTTTTTATAAGAGGTTTTATTTTATATATAAAAGATTTAAAATGATATTTTCTTCTACTTAAATTATAAAAGGCAAGAGATTTTTTCTTCAATTACACTCTCTACTATATTATTTGGTCTATTACTAAAAATAATATTAATAGCTTAATTATAAGTTTTTGGTATAAGATTAAGAAAAATAGCTGAAAGTGGTAGGCTAAGAAAGAGGTTCTATGGATGAAAAGTGACCTTTAATTAACCGCACTAATTAAAGAAAGTAAAGTAAAAAGTACATTAAATTATCATTTTTCCTCTCCTTAAGCACCTCCATGAAGCTAGAACAATTATAGTAGTCAGTTTAAAAAAAATGGGAGGTTATATGTGAATATTAATTTTTTTAAAATTATAATTATAAAAGTTACAATTATTTTTTAATAACAATATATACAATATACATTATACATGATTAAATAGATTAAAAGTTATAAATATGGTAATTTTTTATAAAATGACATAAGTATTAATTTCTTTCATAATTTACAGATTAAATATGGTAAAAATTTAATAGTATTATTATATTTAACACCATATATATTCTAAATATGCTAAATATGTATTATTATATATTTTTTTCTAAAAAGATTACAAACATTATCCTCATTCATCATCCATAAATATTTCTTTCCTTTAATCTTCATATTATTAAAGGTTATGAATATAATATATATTAGACACCATATATTATATTATGCATATATGTATCAATATACTATATTATATAATTGGCTATTCAAGAGTGCATCTATTTTTATATTATGCACAATTTTGGTACTAAAATTTAACACAATATATATACTAAATATGTATTATTATGTTTTTTTAATTAAAAATATTCATATTATTCTCATATTCTTAATTCTTTGTCACGACCCAAACATAAGCCCGGATCGGGACACGGGACAAAGAACCCCGAGAGGATCCAAGTCAACCCCTGGAATGAACATGGCATTTAACTCAATCATAATAAGCGGAAGATCAACATAATTAATAGAGCGGAAGTATGATAATCTCATAACATTAGAATACATAATTCAAGACTGAAGCTGATTACATGCTATGTCTGAAAAACCTCTACTACTGACGAGTTGATGGGACAAGACCCCAACTAACTCACTAAAGTCTGAAACTGAAAGTACTAGATACAACTGAGAAGAAAGGCCCTCGAATGATGAGAACTCACCACTCCGGTTGATAAGTGCAAATGTTGCAGGTCTGGCTAATGATGAAACTGAACCTGAATATCCGAGCCTGTATTATGAAACGATACGATATAGAGTATGCGGTCAGTACATGAAATGTACCGAGTATGCAAGGTAAGTAAAACGCGAAGTAAATAAAATGATAAATCATGCATAATATAAAACAAAATCAAGATAAGATTATGAGAGTAGGACTTGCATGCTATTTTCTGAAATCGTGATTTAAATATCATGATCTGAACATAAAATCATATGGGCTTGCCCAATACTTAAATATGCTTGACATAGACTTGATCATTTGAAAACATGAACATAGACATGGGTAATTCGAAATCATACTTTCCTCATGAACATCTCATCATGCTTGAATACATATTTCATAGATTTCACTTTCATGAACTTTCATGGATAGGCATCATAAGTTATAAAATTTGAAAACATAATTTATAATTGAAAACATTATAAAATATGTCCATTAATCATAATTCAACATTAGAAACATGCTTAGATCATACCCATGATTTGAAACTTAGAGAATTCACATATTGAGTTAAAACCCCATAGATTCATTAATTAGAATTTCATGAATTGAAGAGGGGTTGGGCATGGGTGTGGTTGGATACACCCATTCATAGCCTTACATACCTGTAAAATTCTGATTTGACAACTTCCTTGATTACCCAATGGAAATTTGAGGAAGAAGTTGAGCAATTTAGGCTTGATCACCTCTAGGAGCTTCTAGACTTGCATGCATGGAAGTGAACTTACCCCTCTTAAAACACACTATTCGAGCTTAAAATGACATAATTTATGCCTTAGGAGCTTAGAAATTACGGAAAACCCTTAATAAATTCGCAGAAAAAAACTCACTACCAGTCCGAATGAGGGACTGGACGACTTGTGCCCCTTTACCACGACTCGTGGTCTGCTCTCGTTGCCTGCACTGGAAATTCATCACCAGTGGTCACCACAAGGGACACCACGACTCGTGGTGACAACCCGTTAGGGACACTGCCAAAATTATTCGATCTTCAATCAACTTTTGACCACGGATCACTCGACGAATCACGGTGCTGACCACGACTCGTGGTCACCTTAAAACTCAAAATTTCAACCCAGTCCAAGCTCCTCTCCACGAGTCACTCAACGACTCGTGGTGCACCCTACGAGTCATTGGATGACCCGTCTTGTGACTTGATGCAGAAAATCCTATTTTCTCTATTTCAACTCTCGGGTATGATCTTGGGGTTTTCAGGGTATTATAATCATAAATTTTCCTTTTACTTTAGTCTTTCCTATATAAAGATTATGAATATAATATATATTAGACAC